>PQXP01000181.1:0-49392 GCA_002973495.1 Apiotrichum akiyoshidainum
CTTGCACCTCTCTCCCTTTCGTCACGACCCACGACCCATTCGTTCGACCACCTCTTGCCCTCGTCCTCTCTCACACTCTTCTTCCCAAGACAGTGGCACTACAAGCCACGCCGATACCGACAACGACCAAGCCCGGCACCTCGCGTCGTGGATGGAAGTCGGGACTCATCAAGACCCGTCTCGCCCAGTTCGAGGACACTGGTCGCTGCAAGGGGTGAGTACTGCATAAACGGGGTGTTGCCAGATTCTAACCCGTGCAGATTCGCCTTCTGGGACTTCAAGACTCCCGCGCAGGCCAAGGCTGCGCTTATGAACCGCCGCAACCACAACCTCCGCGGCCGCCGCCTGAACCTGCAGTTCGCCAGTGAGGCCGCCACGAGCCGTTCGGGCGCCGCAAAGAAGAAGCAGCGCGAGCAGGAAGAGCGCGACGGCACACGTGCGCCCCGCCGCGAGCGGCCAGCCAAGAGGCCGCGGTACTTTGACGGCGAGGGAGGCGAGGGCGAGGAGGGCGGATACGAGGCGCGCTCGAGCTACAGCGGCCCGACCGACTACAAGTCGGAGAAGGACGCTACTTCGCGCATTGCCGCCATGTTTGCCGGCGGTGGCGGCGGCGGCGGCGAGGGAGGCGAGGAGAGGAGGAAGGGCCCCAAGCCCAAGTGGGAGCAGGCCGGCCGCCCGCGTCCCGGTGCCGCGCTCGCCATGGCCAAGCGCGAAAAGGTTGGCATCGTCGAGAGTGCCGGCAACAAGATCACGTTCGATTAGATGGGTTGTGGTTCTCATGTTCTCATGTATCTGGTTATCATAGACGCAGTTGCGCGATACATTATTGACATATTATCGAGGACGAGTTACAGGTGGTGTTACACATATGAGCGGGGAGAGATGAGGCGACAAAGGGTGGCTACCAGCTGCAGTACGACTGCCATGAGTAGCGGAGGGGCATTATGTTAAAGTACATGTCGAGGTCCTCAAGGACCCACTCAAAGTCCTCGCCATGGGCGCGGACCTCGCGGAGGATGGCCTCGCGGATGTAGGTGGTGAGGGGCAGGGCGGTGCCGTTTGGCGGGTGATTTAGCTGACCGGTCCGTGACGTGCTGAGCCACTTTGGGTCGACGAGCTGGAGGCCGAAAATGTAGATGACCGACTCGTGGTAGAGGGCGCGGACAATGTGGGAGATAAAGTTGTTCATGCGGGAGATGGCAGCGTCCTTGCAGATGGCGTACTCGGCCGGCATGCCGGGAGTCGGTGTGGCCTCGTTGCAGCAGGGCGGCTTGGCTCGCGGGGCCCAGTGGGAAAAGTCGAAGACGATGGTGGAGCCCATAGGGAGGCGAGTGTTGCAGATCTGCTGCTCTTCGCCGCCACGGACGGAGATGACAAAGTCCTTGTTGATGCGTGCGTCGCAGTTTGACTCCTCGACGCGGTGCGCCTCCTCAAGGATGCGGGGGCCGTCCCAGGCGTGTCCCTGCGGGCGCGTCCTACCGTGTTCGTCTGGGTATATGTGGAAGCGTGTCCGCGGGCTCGGTCTCCGGGTCGGCCCTTCGCCGAGCGCGGCGAAGAAAATGCCCGAGATGATACCACTGTGCGCGTCTGGGTTGCCATAGAGGTCAATGTTGACAGTGACGTTGCGCGTCGAGTGGAAAGCCGCGTAGCGGTAGAATATCGTGTTGATGCGGGGGAGAACGAGAGCCCGCTGCTCGCGGTCGTTCAACGGCACCTCCCACAGCAGATATCCTTTCAGGCTTCGGGCCTCGACGACACGCGACGCCGGGCACGGATTATCTGTGGACTTGCACTCCTCGCGCTCGCGCTCCGCAATCTCAATATGCGCCAGGGTCCTGTCGATCCTGTCTCGATACGAGGTCGCAGTCGCGCGGAATGTGAGCAGCGTCTCAAACGACACGGCGTCGAGGATAGCATCCACGATGTGGGGAAAGTAGTTGTGGTCGATGACAACGGGCTCTGAAGCCTTGACCGTGAACTTGGCATCGAGCTCGAAGTCGGATGCGTCGTCATCGTCATCGATAACCTGGTAGAAGACGGGCGAGACTGTCCGCTGGATCTTGCGGCTCGGCTGTGAGGTGTGACCGACGCTCTCGGGGCTCATCGAGCTGGTTCGGGATCGGCGGGGCATAGTGGGCGAGTAGTATGGTGCAGACTAAGATGTTTAGTAGCTGTGGGGTGCGGAGAAGAAGCAGGATTGATTCAGAGCATGTGGGGTAATAAGACCGGATGGGACGGTGCTCGACCGATGCTTGATTATCTGACGAGGATTGCACGCCGCAATCGCGCGCAGGCCTCGTTTCGTCGTGTGCGTGTCTCAGAACGATGAGCAGTGTTGGCCTGCTTGGGTTGGGGAGACAGGGCTTGTGGTGGCCTGCCTGTGCGCTGGTGGCGCGGTGTGCGGCCGTCACCGCCGTCGCTGCTACAGCCCGATGTGAGCGTCCCCCACTGTCACACCTCTTGCGGCGTTGTCCAAGTGGGGAGTGGGGGGAGGAGCTTGGCTTGCCGCCTTGGAGGCCAGATGCCACAGGTGTGGGGAAGAGTCAGACTTGAGCAAGATTGTTGTTGATTGACTGATACCTGCGCAACGAGGTCAGTACATGTGGGCATTGCGAGTGAGTCAAGGTGTTCGTCGTGACCAGGGTAGGTTATGAGATGACGAGGTCGAGGATGAGAGAGTGACACCAGCCCCGTGGATGCTCGGTGCTGTTGTTAGACTAACCAGCCCGCTCGCCATCTGCAAACTTGGTCGAGCTGCGGAATGGTGAGGGAGAGAGAGCTGACCCTGCTTACAGCAAGAGACTTGATCTAAAACCTGTAATCACATGGGTTGGCCGCTGACGGTTGTGAGTGACGGCGGAGCAGAGACTTGCAGAATGCGGAACAACGGCGTTGTGCGGAAGCCGGAGCAGGATGGTGTATGACGGACGGATGGACAACGACGACGACGACGACGATGATGGTGACAAGCAAGCCTGGACGGACCAGCTGAGTGGCCGGGTCAAGCCGAGCCGAGAGCCGTTCCGACGAGACGAGGCCGGTCCGGTCTGGGGCACGCGGGGAAATATGGGAAATGAGCGGTGACTGGCTGCCTGGCTGGGAAATTAGATCCCGTCCAGCCAGGATGATTACACACACCCCACCACCACCACCCATTACCCACACCCACCACCCCGGCAGTCGTCGACATTCTCCTGCTCGTCTCTTCYCCTCCTCACCATGTCRYTCCMCCCCGACCTCAACGAGAACCAGACCTTGCCGTCTGGTCCCAAGGAGATCGACTTCCACACCGCTCACCCCCTCTTCCTCGACCTCTGCCCCGAGGACTCGTACACCGAGGACGGCACTTACTGGGTGAGTACCACCACCACTGCCCTCGTGGCTGTAGCGGCCAGAGCTACATCCCCACCCTGCGAGCACATGCCTCCCATTTGCCCGACTCCAGCGGGTGCGACAGCTCTCTCCAGCAAACGAGCGGCCCGCACACTGTCACTGCTACCGAAAGCGGCGCTTTGTTGCGATGATTTCACGCCCAGGGTGCATGCCCTGCCACCCAGCAGGGATCATCGTCTGGCGCACCTGTTGGAATTTTGGACCCCGCAGCCGCGTGGTCTCGCGCCGCTGTCACCTCCATTTTGCGAATTTACCTTTTCAATTCGATCGAATTGCAGCAGAGGCTCTCGCTCCGAGCAGCTCGGAGGCACGCGGCGGCGCATGCACACGGAGCCGCACCAATTTCCATCTCCATCTCGCCCCACCCACGGCAATTGACTGACGCAAACCAGGCCGATCTGCCGTTCAAGCAGCGTCAGACATGGGTCAACACCCAGGCGTCGGACGAGTGCAAGCGTGAGATCAAGGTCGTCTGGGAGATGTTCAAGAAGGACCCCCTCTCGCCCGTCAACGCCTACTTCTCCCGCTATGTCGTTACCGGCATGGGCATGTTCACCGAGGGTTACACCATCTTGTGAGTGTGGCACCCGCTGGCGCAGCCGCCACTCGGCACTGGCGCCGGCATTTTCGCCGCCACCACGCAATCAACTAACATCCGCAGCTCGATTGGTAACCTCACTGGTCTCTACCAGGCCGTCTGGCCCGAGTGCTGGAAGACCCACGACGTCTGCGACGCCAACTGGATCGCCGCCGTCTCGTACATCCAGATCATTGGTATTATTGTTGGCCAGATCGGTGTCGGTATCGAGGGTGACTGGATCGGCCGTCGTGTTGGTCTCGTCCAGGATGCTCTCGTCATGGTTCTCGGTCTCGTCATGCTTACCGCCTCGTGGGGTACCACTCTCAACGGTTGGGTCATCTGCTACGCCTGGTCTCAGTTCGTCTACACCCTTGGTGTCGGTGGCGAGTACCCCATGACCTCGACCTCGGCTCTCGAGCACAAGCCCACTACCGGCTCTGCCCAGACCGACGACAAGCTCCACCGTGGCCGCAACGTTGTCCTCGCCTTCCTCATGCAGGGTTGGGGCCAGCTCCTCAACCAGGGTATCCTCATCCTTCTCCTCCTCATCCTCAACGGTGGCTCGTCTGCTCCCTACTCGAAGAAGACTGGCCAGTGGGTCTTCCGTCTCTCGTTCGCCTTCATGATCCCCTTCACTCTCTGGCTCGCCTACTGGCGTTACTACAAGAAGGTCTACTCCGAGTCGGCTCTTCGCAAGTCGAAGAAGAACGCCCACGTCAACCAGTCGGGCTACGACATGGCCTCGCTCAAGCTCGTCTCGACTCACTTTGGTGGCCGTCTCTTTGGTACCTGCATGGGCTGGCTCTTTGCCGACTTCCTCTTCTACGGTGCCAAGCTCTTCGCCACCACTTTCATCAAGGTCATCTCGCCCGGCAACTCTAGCAACGGTGTCATGACTACCTGGCTCTGGAACCTCCTTAACGTCGGTGTCTCGCTCGTCGGCTACTACCTTGCCGCCTTCCTTGTCGACCACAAGTTCTACGGCCGCAAGCGCATGCAGACCGTCGGCTTCCTCTGCTGCGGTATCCTCTACCTCCTCCCCGCCATCTGGTTCCACCAGCTCTCGTCCAAGGCTCACATCAAGGGCTTCCAGACCATCTACTTCCTCGCCTCGTTCTTCCAGCAGTTTGGCCCCAACTGCACCACCTTCCTCCTCGCCGCCGAGGTCTTCCCCGTCTCGGTCCGTGCTACCGCCCACGGTCTCTCGGCTGCCTCGGGCAAGCTCGGCGCTCTCCTCCCCGCCATCATCTACAACTACATTGACAACCACACCAAGTTCTGGGTCGTCTGCTGGTTCGGCTTTGCCGGCTGGATTGTCACCCAGGTCTTTATCCCCGACGTCACTGGTCTCGACCTCCGCGAGCAGGACCGCTACTGGGCCTTTGTCCGTGAGGGCCGCGCCTCGGACTACCACGGTATCGCCGTCCACCCCCGCCACCTCTCCATGTTCGAGCGTGTCTTCCTCAAGCGCCACCTCGCCTACGACCCCGAGCTCGACCGCCAGCAGCGTGTCAAGGAGCTTCGCGTCATGTGGGAGGGCCGCCAGCAGGTCAAGGAGGAGGGCGCGCGCATCGAGGTCGAGGAGCACGACGACGACGAGCTTTCGTCCACTGCCCACTCGTTCTTCGACCGCGAGTTCCGCGAGGCCGAGAAGAACAACGGCATCCCCCTCTCGCCCCGCCAGGCGGCCGCCCGCAGGCTCTCCGAGGCCTCGCAGCGCTTGTAAGCTTGCTCGGCTGCGGCTGCGCATTTAGCAAACACAAAAAACAACCATGGCGCCAGGCCATCTTGGGACCTTTGTGAATAGACATACATAGCAGGCGTGGTGATATCTAGACTACTACCTCTTGTCATTAGCATCATTATTTTTACTCTTCTTCGTAGTATGCATTAGTAACAGATTTGCGTGAGCGCCAGCACGACGAGTGTGGCATGAGCAGAGAGAGCCTCACTCGCTTGTGGACAGTCTACCATCTAACAGTTCTCGATTACCCTTCTGCCTAATGGTCTAATGGTCTACTGGTCTAATGGGCCTAATGTATAAATCTTACCATGACCGCGAGGGTCCAGTGGTGTGTCTCCTAACACGTGGGAAATTGCTCCCGCTGCCCAGTCCAGTCCTCCACCGTCACCGCCGCGTCCCCTTGCTCGCTGCTGCCGCTGCCGCTGCTGCTCGCGTCACTACTGAGCCGTCTTCCCTCCTTATCCTCTCGCCACCCCCGACCCCGACCCCATCCCCATCCCACTCACAATGTCTGCCATGGACGTAGACACCCCGCCCGCCAAGGACAAGAAGCCCCGCTTCGAGGTCAAGAAGGTGCGTCCCCGCCAGCGAGGGCGGGCGGCGGGTGCTTCAGTTGCTCGCGAGCACTGTTGCGACACGCCGCTCCCATGTCCCTCTATGTTTGTACGAGGTCGTGCTGACAGACGCAGTGGAACGCCGTTGCCCTCTGGGCCTGGGGTGCGTAGCGCAGCGTGTTTGTCCCGACGCGGCGCCTCCGAGCTGTGCTGCAGGCTGCCATCTCCGGGAGCTCGGCGGCGACAAACACCGCTGGCATGACATGACCCGGACTCGACTGACCTTCCCCAGACATTGTCGTCGACAACTGCGCCATCTGCCGTAACCACATCATGGACCTCTGTGAGTCGTTTCCCCGGCCAGCCCTCAGAGGTGTCCGGTTCGGCGCAGGCTGTGTGCTGCAGTTCTCGCAGTCTCAACAGCAGGCGCACCTGCGCCGCTAGCACTTTGATTATGGTTTTGTGCAGAGCTGACTCTGCTTCAGGCATCGAGTGCCAGGCCAACCAGGGTGCCGAGAGCGAGGGATGCACCGTCGCGTGGGGTATCTGCAACGTGAGTAGCTCTAGACCCGTCGCTGTTATTGTACTTGCAGCGACTTTGGCCAGCTGTCCAGCGATCCTGTGGCAAGGGCTGTCGCCGCTTCTGCCTTGAAACGACAAGTCAGCAGGCGGTCCCACTCTGATCGCTGTTGCCATTGTCAGAGTGCAGTTTACCATCAGATGCCCGTGGTCTGCAAGCTCAGCTATTGCTCCTTGCGAAACGCCCGCGTCGCCATTGCGACCTCTCTCTTGCTTTGCGCTGACCCACAGCACGCGTTCCACTTCCACTGCATCTCGCGCTGGCTCAAGACCCGCCAGGTCTGCCCGCTCGACAAGTATGTCTCCTCGCTACGTGCAATGCTGACCATACAGCCGTCAGTGGGAGCTCCACCGCTACGGTCGCTAAGCGTCCTGGGCGTCAACAAACGACAACAGGAGCACCGAGAAGAATTCTGTGCTTCCTTCCCCCTCCATTTTCCTGCCTGTGTACAATCGCGATGTATAAGCCTCAAATCAAAGCAGAATGGATGTGTTCGGAGCAGCTGGGAGGACGAAATTGTCAGGTGCGCTGCTCCGAAGAAATCAACAACTCCGGCGCGGTCGTGCGAGATATTGTTGTGCATCTCGATGCCTGCGGCGGTCCTATTAATGCGTATGCTAACTATGCTCTGTCAAGATGAAGTGACAGTGATGATGTCGTCCTCTAAATGTTAAATGCCCTCCCTCGCTCTTCTCTCTGCCGTCCAGCTCAGGCTCAGCTCGAGGCAGTCTCCCCCCTCCGCCTCGACTGGCTCCAGACGTCGCTGCCCGCGTCGAACCGCCCCTCGCGCTCCTCGACCGCCTCGCCCAGGCGCTGCACCGCGTCCTGCAGCTCCTGCACGACGCGGATGCGCGTCTGTGTCGGGTCCTCGTCGCCGCTGCCATCGCGCGCGCCGGCGCGGAACGCGTCGACCAGCGGCTGGATGCGCGACGTCAGCGGCGCGCCGACCGTGATGCTGATCTTGGCACCGGTGCGCGGCAGGAACCGCGGCGCGCCGCGCTTCTCGTCCATGATCTGGTCAAAGCCGGAGATCCACATCGGGATGACCTCCGGGAGCACGTTGGCGTCCATGAGCATTCGGCCGCTGCGTGTCAGCGATGATCGAGCGGGAGTAGGCGAGCAGCGGCTGCGTCGGGACACAGGTGCTGACCACCAGCGCAAGGCCCACAAGCCCCCAGCATGTACTCACACGCCCCACTTGAACCGGTACATGCCGCCGTCGGGGTTATTCTTTGGCTGGTTGACCCTGCCCTCGGGGAAGATGTGGACCTGGAGCATGTCAGCTTTGAGTCGATCTGGGCCTAGCCGGACTCGGCAAGCGGCCAACTCACCCAGCCACCCGACTCGACGCGCTTGATGGCCGTATCGACCGCCGGCTGGTAGATTCCCGCACCGCGGACCGTCTCAATGACCTGGCCGGCGGTGAAGAACTTGGACAGCGGGGGCGAGGTGAACATGATGTCGGACGCTGGGGTCAGCCAGGAGCTATGACGACGAGTCCTGTTGACTTTGTCATTCAACAGGGGCGCCTGTGCGAGAGCGACCGACTCTGGTTGCAGAACCTCTCAGACTCACCGCCGAGGGTCCAGCGGAGGTTGTGGCACGTATGCGACGGGCGGGCAAAGGGAAAGAAGGTCGACATGGGGAGGATAGACCACATCTGCTTGTCAGCGCGGGTCCTCACGCCCCAGCACGCACCATGGGGTCATCGACGACCGAGTTGTGGTTGCACACTGCCGTCAGCCGCTCTATCTTCTCCCTGTGCACTTGGACATGCTGCATACGGAACAGGACCACTAGCATACGGTGMGASCWGAGACKCACCAGTGAGGATACCKCRGCGCGGCAGGCATCCGTCTCCCAGCACGGCGCGCTCGTCGCCCTTCTCAAACTCGGTGAGCGGTGTGCCCTCGCCCTTGAGCGCATCAGTAAGGTGGCTGAGGCCATGGACCTTGTACGCCTGCGTCGAGAGCGAGAGGAACGCCTTGGAGCCCAGCGCGGTCGCGGAGAGGACGAGCGCCGAGGAGAGCGAGGACGGCGGGACCGGCATCGTGGGCAGGGAGCAGCGGGGGCGCGGTCGGGGCCAGAAGACGCAACGAGTAGGGACGCGTACTGTGCGCGTACGACTGTCGGGCTAGAGGGGAGTAGTGTTATCGCAAAGGCGACAAGAACAAGATATTGCCGGTCGTCGACGGCATTTCACGCCAGTGTCCGACTTTTGTTGTTCCGATCATCCATCCGAAATTATTGGTCGATCCGCCGCGAAGGGCTCCGTGCCTGGACGGTCTGCCTCTGGTGGAGGGAGAAAGGAACGTGCTTCTGAGACTGGTTTCACCTCCCAGATATCCAGAATCTTGCCAGCAAGGACTCACCCATCGCCCTCAAACAGATCTCAGAGGACGTGTTCTACCAGCTCGTGCTTCTGGAGAAGAAGTACTGTTGTGGACCTGGAATACTCACTGACCCCATCGTCCCTCACAGCCCTCCCTCAACCCCTCCTCGATTGACCCTGCAGCCCTCCTCCCTCTCGACCCAGTCACGCCAGCGAACGGAGCTGAACGGAGCTGGGCTCGGCCAGACTTCAGCAAAGACAAGTATATGTGTGCAAGGAAAGCATTTGAGTGGGACGATGCATTAGGGTGGGTTTGCCTCCACTTTAGCCTTACGTGGCCCGCAGCACTCTCAAGACGCCCGCCAGGAAGAAACGGTATCGGCCACACCGTCTTCATCGACATCCACATCGTTGGTGAAACGGTATCATGCGTCGTTGCCATCGACGCGGCAGGGGTTCGACTCCCTTACGATGTACAGCGGGTTCTCTCTGACAAGGAGCGTCCTCTTTTTAGAAGCCTCGAAGGGCTTTGCAGGTAGCAGGGAAAGACGACCGAGGCAGGCATGGTGGAGAGGCGCTAGATGTTCCTACCTCTATAGGTAGGGCCGGGATGTTACCCTGTAGAAGACTCAGTAGCATCGGCAGACTGAGTAGTGACCCCGGAGATACGAACAAGCGTGAGGATAACTGGGTTGAGGCGGAAGTGTGGCGTCTCGGGCTTGGGACATCATCGTGCATCCGGAGCCATGCCCGGCGGCTTACTCCACCCCCAACCCCCTTGAGCTGCTTGTCCACATCTATGCTCGTTCGCCCCTTGCTCTCCCATGTGACTGGTATCTCTATCAGAAGACGCCGCGTCTGTCGTGCCGCTGCTGTGAGCACCGTTGCCTCGTTATATCAGTCGGTAGATAGTTTGACTCTTACTACTCAAGTGGACATCAAAATGTCATGGGTTCGAGCCCCATACGAGGCTGTGGCTGTCACTGCTCAGCAGCGACCTCTCCTTTTTCACTGGAGAGAGGCCTGAACGGCGAGGAAAGGCGTTCGGGAGCAACTGCATCGTGATTGTTCCAGCAACGCTCTTCTACCGCCAGGCGTTATTGATCCGCGGGATTGAGTGCCAGTGGTCTTGGAGCCGCTCCCATGTCGTGCACGGATCAGAGACAAGATGCGGATCGCCGAGCGAAAGCAAGAAGCAGCTAAGAATAACGTCGAATAACCCAAACGTGCACCCGTGGTGGACCCAAATCGCTGGTGGACCCCAAGCGCAAGAAGTCGTGGAGCTCCGATGGAAGACGGAGGACGGAAGGTCGGGGTACATACATCAAGCTGTACACGGGATGCACTTCTAGAAGCCTAACTTTGCATCAGTGAGATGATCGTTGGCCAAGCAACCAACGCGCGGAACGCGTGAACGCGGAGGTGTGGGGTAATCTAGATACTATTTTTAGATACCCCTTCCATGCACCCGAGAACACACGCGTGGAGCGCGTGGAGGCCGTGTCTTGACGCGTGACGCCCTCGGCTCTGTCCCGATGGATGTCCTGTCCAGAAGAGAACAGTCGGGCGCTTCCCCGTTGTATACCACCTTGTACTGACTTCAAGGTTCCGGCGGAAAAGTCGATGAGAGCCCCAGTCGCTGTGTCTAGTGTTATCCGCGTCTTTGGCCTCAGGAGGTATTCGTGAAGGAGGAGCAGAGATACCGAAAGGATCATATGAGACTGGAGAAGTCAGGGGCAGTGGCTGCGCTCGTTGCTCGCAGGGTGCTGTGAGAATCGTGAGGCGGTAGAGTTCACTAGTACATCACGAGACAAACGTTTCGAGACAAACGTTTCCTCAGTATCTTGCCCTCCAGGATGATATAAAGACAGTGAGGGAGGGGGATCATCGAGGCCCCCCATCGTGGTGACAACGACAACGCCTCTGCTTACTCGACAATCCTCCCGTGACAATGCTGTTCACCAACCTTGCTATTCTCGCCATCTCGCTCGTGTCGAGCGTGTCGGCGTACCCCGTCACTGCCGACTCGCTGAGCTGCCGAACCGGTCCCGGCACCAGCTTCAAGGTCGTCAAGTCGTACGTGAAGGGCACGGACCTCAAGCTCCAGTGCCAGTCTCACGGAACCAACATCAATGGAAACACCCTCTGGGACAAGACCCAGGACGGCTGCTATGTGTCCGACTACTATGTGCGCACTGGGAGCTCCAGCATGGTGGTCAAGAGCTGCTCTGGTGGCGGCGGTGGTGGCGGCACCGGCTCGGACACGTCGACCTATCAGGGCAAGATCACTCGTGCGCAGGTCATCACGCGCGGCATGCTCTGGGTCAACCAGCACATTCCGTACTCGATGAGCAACCAGGCCAAGGACCTCCAGGGCCGCTACTATCGCACCGACTGCTCAGGCTTCGTCTCCATGGCCCTACACGCCATGGCTCCCGGCTACAGCACCGTCACCCTCGACCAGGTCGCCAAGCGCATCGCCTGGGATGACCTCAAGACTGGAGACTTTGTCGGCACCATCGGTCCCGGCACTGGTGGGGCCGCTGGCCATGTCACGCTCTTCCGCTCGTGGGCCAACGCGGCGAAGACATCCTACAATGCCCTCGAGTGCCGCGGCGGCGACGGCTGCGTTGCAAGCGTCAAGCCCAAAGGCTGGAAGGACGGCTCCTTCACTTCCACCCCCTGGCGCTACAACCATGTCGTCGACTAGGGCGGAGAGGTGATCTAAGTTAGCAAACAGAAATACAAGCAAATGCAAGCAAGTGTAAGGAGCCGAGAGGGAGAAAGAAGTGTATGGATTGAATGGTGAAGCCACGTACCGTAGCTCGTCTTTGCGCCGAAACTCTGGGGTCGTCTAGCAGCATCCTTGTAATGGCACACTTCAAGACCTCGGCAGATCGAAGCTCGGCATCTTCCTCGAAAGGACCTTTTTTTGCCACAACCGCAATCATGAATGGACGGGCGAGCGAATATAACGGCTGCAATGCAACATCTGAAATCATATCTCGCGGTTGCGGCAGGTGTGTCGTGTATGCATACCTGGTTGCGGAGGTCTCCACAAGCAGAGCTAATCAGGCAGTGGCCTGAGCGTAGTCGCAGATCGGCAGTGAGGCAGTGAGGCTGATCACTGACGGTGTGTAGGCTTGGGGGTGTCGACAGTTTCAGGTGTGGAGACCCCGCGGTGTGACCGACTGAAATGACGCCAACGGCTTGCGGTGGAAGTGTCCACCGCCACCCCAAACGTCAACAACGCAAACCTCCCCGATTCCACTTGTTCACCATCCACCATCACTGCATGCTCACCACCCATTAACCATGTCCCGTCCCACACACGACGTGGACGAGGTAGATGCCTTCATTGCCGGTAGGTTCGCATGTCAGCTCTATCTAACCTGAGGAGCAAACGACGCGCCAGAACCCAGATTCTCCGCCCGGCAGCGGCTCTTCGTCTCCTTCCTCATTTTTGGCCTGCTGAACAACGGTGAGCTTCAACGTTCTTGCTGAAAAGCTTACAGCAGTTCTTTATGTTATTATTCTCTCCGCGGCCCTCGACTTGGTCCCCCCATCCACCCCAAAGGGCCTTGTCGCGTTCTTCAACATCTTCCCCGCGCTGCTTGTAAGCTCTGGCCATCGATGTGAGCTAACAACAGGCCAAGGTCTTCTGGCCGCTCCTCTCCAATGGCCAGATTCAGTACCGCCGCCGCATTGGCTTTTGCACCGGGATCAGCTGGTTTGGCATTGTGGTGCGTTGGCCCGGCGGTCTATATCCCTAACCTCTTGTCTGACTTGACTTCAGATCATCGCGCTCTCTGGCTCGGTCCCGCCGCGCCTGTTTGGCATCTCCCTCGCGTCTTTCTCCTCGGGTCTGGGCGAACTCACGTTCTTGCAGCTGACCACTACTCTTCCGACACGAAACGCGAGCCGCACAGCGCTCGGTGCGTGGGCGAGCGGCACGGGTGCCGCAGGCGTCGCTGGCGCCGCGATATGGTGGCTCCTGCGCGGCCTCGGCGTCAAGGGCGGCTTGGGCATCTCCTCGGTGAGCTCGCTTGTCGTTTCTTGCTGACGCCAGTTCCTTCCGCTCTTCTTCCCCATAACGTACAAATACATCCTCCCGGAATGGCACCACTTTGAGCGCGACTCGACAATGTACGAGCCGCTGCCCACGGGCGAGGAGGGTGATATCCCAGACCGCAGGCCCCATGAGGGCGACGCGCTTGCGAGCCCGCCAGCACACAAGATGTACCTCTCCCCCCGCGAGAAGATCGACCTCCTCAAGCCGCTCGTCCTGCGGTATATGGTCCCGCTGTGTCTCGTGTATATTGAGGAATACGTGATCAACTCGGTACGTTATCCTGAAGCGTCAAGATGCTAACGTGCAGGGTATCGCGCCGACGCTCGTATTCCCCCTTCCGACATCGGGAGTCTGGTCGTGGCTCTTCAAGAAGCCTCGCGACTACTACCCGTTCTGGAGCCTGACCTGTAGGTTTGTAGTCATCGTACAAGCTAACCTCCAGACCAGACGTTCGTCTTCATCTCGCGCTCTTCGCTCTCGCTCGGACTGCCGCCCATCCCGCGCCGCCTCCTGCCTGTGCCGACCATCACGCAGTTCTTCGTGCTCGTGCTGCTCTACCTGCAGGCGAAGCGCTTCCTGTTCAGCACACCAGAGTACACTCCGCCTGCGCCAGAGCCGCCGTCCGGCGTCGACCGCGCCATCACGGCCGTGTTCCTCCTCACGTGCCTCGAGGGCCTGTGCGGCGGCAGCGCGTACGTCAACACGTTCTACCACGTCGGCCACGAGGGCGACTCGGACGAGCCGATCCGCGAGGGCAGCCCGGAGGAGGCCAAGAGCAAGATGGAGCGCGAGTTCCGGATCGGCGCTACAGGCGCTGCGGACTCTTGCGGTGGGTTCTACACCGCGTTTGGGATGCTAACCCCCAGGAATCCTCCTCGCGTCGCTCATCTCGATGCCGCTCGAGATTGCGCTATGCAAATCACAGGTCGCCGCGGGCCGCGACACGTGTCGCACTTTGTGACAGAAGCCCACATAACGAGATTAGAAAAGGACATAATGCATACACCTTCGCAAATCTAGGTCTTTTTCTTGTATTGCTTCCTCATCATCGTCTCAACTGACACACGACTAGACCAGATTAGAGGTCGTAGATGGGGGTCGACTTGAACATCTTGACGTCGGGCTCGGTGACGACCTCAGTGTTGCCGCTGGCCGGTTAGCTCAATCCCATTTCGGATACGGGACTCACTAGATGCGGTCCGACTGGAACATGGAGGTGGAGACGGGCATCTCGAAGCCGGCAGTGGCGTTCGAGAGGATGGCGCGGTCCGAGCCGGCAGCGGGGGCGGGGGAGGCCTTCTTGGCGCCGGGCTTGCCCCACGAGCCCTTGGCACCGCCGGCAGCCTTCTCCTTGGGGGCCTCGGGGGCAGGGGTGGCCTTGAGGGCAACCGACTGGAGACGGCCGCTGCGAGAGTCAGTGGAACTGTAGATGCTCTGGTGTACTTGTACTTACTCAGGGATGAGGCCGAACTCCAGGCGGCCCTCGGCATCCTTGGTGCCCTGGCAGATGTAGAAGCCCTTGCGCTCGAACTGGATGATGTCCCACTTCTTGAGGTTGGCGACCTCGGCCGAGGCGACGGCCTTGACGCGGTACTCGGTCTTGGGGTTGATGACGTCGATGAGGTTGTCGTCCTCCTCGAGCTTCTTCTTGGTGATGAGGTAGTCGTACTCGATGAGGGTGACGGGGACGAGGGGGTTGGCGGCGGTGGAGGCCGAGAGCCAGGTGACCTTCTTCGAGGTCTTCTTGAAGTCGCCCTCGAGGTGGAGCTTCCAGGTCATCGACTCGATGTCGCCGGCGGCGTTGAGCTTCTTCTCAGCGACAAAGACATTTCCCCAGTCCATGGCGGTGATCTCCTCGTTGTCACCAAAGGTCTTGGCGTCGTCCTGCTCGACGAGGAGCTGGTTCGAGAAGACCATCTGCTTGTTGCCGACCTCGGGGTTCTTCTTGTGGAGGGGCTTGGCCTCGAGAACGACACCCTCGTCGCGGCCGGTGACGGTAACGGGGACGGCCTTGTCCTCGGCGATAGCCCAGTAGCGGGGAGCAATGGGGTCAATGACCTTCTTGTTGACGGTCCAGATGCCGTCCCACTCGAGCTGGAGGGTCTGCTGGGAGGCACCCTGACCGACAATGTAGTCCTTGAGACCCTTGACGGTCATACCGCGCGAACGGATACCGCGGACGGTGGGGAAACGGGGGTCGGCCCAGCCGGAAACAACACCCTGCTCGACGAGGTACTTGAGCTTGCGCTTCGAGAGGACGGTGTAGACAAAGTCAATACGCGAGAAGTCGAAGATCTCAATGTTGGGGAGGCCGAGGCGCTGGAGGAACCAGGCGTACTGCTCGTGGCGAGCGGCGTACTCGTTGGCACGAAGGGCGTGGGTGACACCGTCAATGTGGTCAATGAGGGGGCAGGCAAGGTCGTACATGGGGTAGGCCTTGTACTTGGTGCCGGTGATGTGGTGCGAGCCCTCGACGTAACGGTAGATGACGGGGTCGCGCATGGTGCCGTTCTTGTGCTGGTAGTCAATCTTGGCACGGAGCGACCAGGTCTGGCCCTCGGGGGTGCCCTCGCACATGGCGTTGAAGCGCTTGAGGTTGTCCTCAATCGAAGCGTCACGGTTCTTCGAGGGGATCTCGGCACGGCGCTGCTCCTTGACCTGGAGGGGTTAGACAGGTATGCCAATGCACAAAGCCACCTGTACTCACAGTCTCGGCATCGGTGTTGTCCATGAAGGCGTCACCCTGCTTGATGAGCTTCTCGGTGTACTCGCGGATCTTGTCAAAGTGGTCCGAGGTGTGGACGACCTTGTCGAACGAGACCTCGATCATGGCGAGGTCCTCCTTGATAGCGTCCTCGAACTCGCCCTCCTCCTTGGTGGGGTTGGTGTCGTCGAAGCGGAGGATGTACTTGCCCTTGTACTTGTCGGCGAAGAAGCGGTTAAGGATGGCCGCCTTGAGGTGACCAATGTGGAGGTATCCAGAGGGCTCGGGGGCGAAACGGACAACCACCTTGCCCTCAACGGCGTTGGGGAGCTCGGCCTCGATGGTCTCGGTGCGCTTGACCTTCTTTCCCTTGTCCATGTTCGAGCGGGCCTTCATGAACGAGTCGTAGAGGGCACGGAGGACGGGCGAGGCATCGGCCTGGTTGAACCAACGGAGGAGGTGGGGGCGTCCGGGCTTCTTGAGCGAGCCGGCAGCGGACGAGTTGGCTGCCGTTAGTGTGACTGAGCTAAAGAATAAGCCTGCCTAACTCACAGCGAATAGAGCCCCAGAAGAGAGCGTCGACGCGGCCGAGCTGGGCACCCGAGAAGTAGGTGCTGTGCGTCAGCGAGGAAGTCCACCAGCCCGAGATGCACCTACCGGTAAGCAAGGAAGTCGTCGAGGCAGTCGAGGATGGCAGAGACCTCAACGAAGGAGGTCTTGCCGTCGAACTTGGAAGGAAGGGCGGGGAGGACGGGGCCAGCGGCGCCGGCAGCGGCGTCGAGCTTGGCACGGACAGCGTCAGTGCCCTTGGCACCGTCGAAGGCGGGCTCAGCGGCGTCGCCGTCGAAGTTGACCTCGACGTTCTGGTAAGCCGCGAGGGCCGCGAGGGCAAAGTCAGGCGAGGCAGTGAGGGGGATGGTGATGGCCATTTTTGTGGTCTCTTGGGGGGAAGCGAGATACAGAAGGTGATCGAAGGCTCTTTTGAGTCGCTGCTCGTCGTCGTCGCGGTCATGATCCACCAACTTTCCTCCACTTTCCAGTGTGTGCGGTTTTTTTGCTTCCGCTAATCTGACCTTTGTAATCCCCCATCTGACTTTTTAATCGAGCCATTTGACCTCTGATGGGCATTTGACCTCTTCAATATTACGTAATCTTAGCTCCTTCGCCGTGGCGCTGAACATCGGGGTCCTATTTAGTTGTGAGCGGCATGAGCGGGCGACATGTAGCCAGAAGTCGTGTTGATGCATGTGATTTTTGTGACTTGAGTGCCCCTAGGCCCCACCTGTAGTGCGGCATTGAGACTCACCCGATGTACCGATGTGTTGATCCACTGTTGCTCGCTGTTATTCTCCGAGTGTGCTGCAATTGAATGGCAGTCGGTCAATTCTTCTCTTGGCGGCGCCACGCCTTCAGCCTCGCCATACTCAAATTGCTTTTCCTTCCAGTTACGCGTGACATCCTAGCTGGTGTACCAGACATTCGGTTGCAACAGGAAATACCCAGCCCGCTCGTGTAGCTGCCCTCGCCATCAACTGCGTATCGGCATGATCCCAGCCATATATACCACTGGGCCGGTCTTGAACACCTCTCCTCTCATCACATTGCAGAAGACTTGTTACTCTGAGCACCCCCACCAAGATGACGATACCCCCGCGGCTCCTCTTCAATAAGTGTTCACTCCTCAAGCTCGATGCCCCTCGACCCCAGCCCGGCCTCCTCAACAGTACGCCTGTCGTGCATGGATCCAACTGACGGGCAGGATATAGCTTTTGCTTAAGCGTCCTCTTTCTCGCTATGCATCTCAGCGCCCTCACCGCGCTGCTCTATGTGGGTTGCCTCGCGCTTTTCCGCGACAGCCTAATCTTCTGGTGCGTTTGCGCTCTTACAATGAACCTCTTCTGATGGAGCTGACTGTGCAAGGTGCCTGTCATCTGGCGTCTTCATTCCCGGCATCTGGGTGCTGCTCTTTGCGCGTTTCTGGGTAGCGAGGGAAACCGGACACAACGACTACGAGAGTGCGGCGGAGGCGCTCGGGTACATGGCGGTGTATCAATTGCTGAACGCCCGCACAGTCGCGCTCTTGACCTCAAGCGCTTCCGAGCCTTGTTCCCCCCTGTTGGAACGCGGCGACAAGCCGAGCAGGAAGTCGGTGGTTTCGTCTCCTGTGTAGCACTGCGCTCTGTCTTCGTCTATGGTCAACTACAATGCCTGGGTTGCAGGACAGTGTTGCGCGCAACGAAGAAGCTGTGAATCGGTGCTGGAGCTCAGCGCTCGGGGCAAGATCTGACTTACCCAGCACGTCCCAGTATCTCCGTTGCATTTGCGATTTCGTGCCGCGGCTGACCGCGCCGGTCAAGCTTCCTATGAAGCATTCACGCAGTGTGCACTGCCCACATTCCGGGTACCCTTACCCTTACTCACCTAGATCCTCTGCAAAAGTGGGCTGGTGAAGAGTAGCTATGGTATTGACATCCTCGACGCTGTGGCTCCAGTTCAGCTTTCGGCTCCCTTACAACACTGGGTCCGAATACGGCAGGACGTTCGCGAAGGGTCCGATACTGCAACCCCGGTGTCCTCACCAGCCGAACCGTTCGTGTGGACCTCTCAAACGCATCGTCTCGCAGCAGATACCAGCTCGGACCACTCAGGGCGGGTAAGCAGTATGTACTATGTCGCTGTGGAGGAAACGGAACGGACATGTGTTCTCCACTCGTCCCTCTGCCGGCCCCATCATGTTTTACTCGTTCTTTGCTCACTCTGATGTGTTGCTCCTCACCCCTCAGCCTATTCGCCGTTCACCTTGCCTCTTCCTTGGCACACACACATTGACTTCAAGTTCCAACAAGCCGATCCCCACCCCAGACCCTGGATCTCGCCGGCTTCCCCATAACCACACCGCCTCACACACGAGACCATGCTCATCAACTGGCCCGCCAAGGCCAAGATCGCGATCCTCATTGCCGAAGCGAACCGGATCGCCGATATGGTTGACGACGAAAGGGTGAAGCGCGACGGCCTCAAAACCATGATCGCCCAAAACACTGATCGGTTCGTCGACGCCCATCGCCTGTATTGGAGCTACTGGAATCAGTGGTGCGAGCTCAAGGAGGACGACCACGAACTGCGAGAGTCGACACAAATGGAGCTCCTCTCAAGCGGTCACGAATGGTACGCATGCTACGCCAAGAAGTTTGTTCTCCAGGCGCAACTCAAGGCCTCCACGATTCTCCTGGAGGAGTACGACAGGCGATTTGGCGCATGCAAGCGGAGCAGTTGCGCCTCGAGAGGGAGGTCGACCTCTTGGAGCAGGCGGGTCGTGATGCGTCGCCAATGCGGCTGGTCCATTAATGGTGCTCGCGGTCTGTAGAGTGGGTTGGAAGCTAGTAGTATAAAGATAGAAAGAAGCGACGAGGTTTGCGATCCGGGGATGTCAACCAGGTGAAGGTGGCACTCAGCAGGTTTGCCTTCATTCATATGCCGAGCTACACGCATACGTGAGAGCCGCTGCCCTAGCCCCGGTTGGCCGTTTGTACAGTAGTACATTGCCATACATCGCTGCGTGATGGGAGATAGGCGTTTTGCGAAGTGTAGGCGTTGTTGGGCGACCGTTGGCTCAGGCCGGCCGCAGGCCACCACCAGGTCGGCATGCCAATCGCTGCTGCTCCACTACTTTTACTCGTCGTCTCCTCTTGCTTTCTCAGTACATTCTTCCCACTGCCTTACCTGCACCTCCTCGCTCTCCTTCCCTCCCTCCTAGCACCGATGAGAAAAAGGAACAGCTCGCGTTTGCCAGCTGCGCTTCTCCGCCAGGGAGTCGAACCCTGCTCTAGCGTGATCTACATGAGAGACGCTTATACTAACCGATATACTAGCGAAGAGGCCATGCATGGCATTCTGGAGCCAGTTAGCGATAGCGAGCAAGAAGTTTCACCTGGGAAGGAGCAAAGCTCCAAAAGATGGAGACACTGAGGGATGGACTGACCGTACTCAAGCTCAAGCCATGTGGGCTGGGCCGCAGTTTCAAACTGCTGTGTCTCGGGTTCGGTCAACGTAGCAATTGAGCGCGACTATCTCTCCCGAGTGTCTTGGCGGTGGACCGGAATTGTTGCGGATAACCTGGCCACATGAATCGACGAGGTGGACAACGCTTTGGTGTTGCCACCCTTCACTTGCTTACCATAGATTCCTTGGCTGGAGCTGGGCAAGGATGAACCCAGAGCCAATGTGGCCAATACACTCGGTTCGCTCGCTTCAGAAGGGGGGTGGAGAAGGCGACGAGCGACAGCACAGAGGCCGTGCTGCTCAAGGTGTACTATTCCCCCTTTGAAGCTGTGTCGACGCGTTGCGGTAGGTGTTGTACAGTTTTAATGAGCCAGGGGCACCAATTAGACGTCCAGGAGGTGCACTGCCTCGGCGATCCGCGATCCCGACGTCATACCCTGAGATTCACTTTTCACTGGGCAGCAACCTGATGCCTTGATAAAGGTCACTGGAACTACTCCAACGCCTTCTCATCTTCCACCACATCTCCATTGTTCTGCTTCTTCCTCATTCTTCTCTTCGTCTTCAGCCCCACAGCACGCACACAGACAGCCCATACAACATGACAAGTCAGGTGGAATCGTGAGTCTCCTGCCACGCCCTCGGATGTAGATCAGACGATCGCCCAAGCATATATTCAGAGCCCTGGCTCACATTGCAGCCCAAAGATTGTCGACCAGCCCGTGAGTCTCCACTGCCTGTCCTCCCCTAGTCACAAGGTCGCTATCCGTTGGCCGAAGCACTAACGCCAGACTCCCGCCCTTGCCATGAACGCGCAACAGCAGCCTAGCGATACGAGCGCCCACGACGATAGCGATCCGAAGAAACCGCGCCGTCAGCCCGAGTACGATGACCCGCCGTGCTCATGCGGCAATGGCTGCCTGTCCAAGTGCGACTTTTTGGGCTGCACTCGCTTCTGGGAGTACTGCTGCGGCGCGCGTATCATGTTCTGAGCGCGTTGCCGACCCTTCTGTGTAACTGTACTCTGTCGCGACACCCGTCGAGGGAGAAGCAGTACCCAGGGGCTGCGACAGGCATGATTATCTCCCGCCTGGTACACTGTATGATACATTACCTCCTCTAGACTCTTATAACCCCTACTGGAACCCTCAACTATTCACCCCACGGGGCACTTGTTCAATGTATTGCGATAAGCAGCAGCAGCAGCAGCCCCGCCGAGCAGGTTGCCAGTCCGGGTGCTCCGGAATGTGCCAAGCAACACCAACCAGGAACCATCAAGACACATTGACAAGAACTCATCTCCAGCCGGACGGCGTTCCATACCGGACTCGGATTGACATCGTCTTTTTGGAAGCAGTGATGGTTGTGCGCTGACCTCTTACCTTTTCACCGTTTATCACTCACAGTCAGACAGCAAGAACTCGAGGGTGGAAGGGCCCGCCTTTAGGGCTGCGCGCGCAGGGCTCCCAAGCCGAACTGCCTGGTTTTGAGCAGATACGTCTGGACAGTACTCGGCGAATGTTTCGGATCAGATTGAAACCAACAATCGAATCTCTTTGACATATTCAGGTGTGTACTCCACTTTCTCTTTCTCTCTTTCTCACTCTTTCTGGCTGACTAAGGTAGACTTGCACGTGCAGGTCGCCCCTCTTTTCGTCTATTACCTCTTAGCGTGGAAGGGGCTTGCTGTCAAGTTCGGCGACAACTATAATGGGTACTTCTATCGCCTGGGGTCCTTGGCTCAAGCCTTCTCGATTCTGCTTGCAGATCAGTGGGTTGATGGAGGCAACATGACGGGCCCTGTAGACCGTGTTTTCTCGACGCAGGAGCTGTTCGTCTCCGCTACCCCGTCAGCGTATGTCACTTTCGCTTTGCTGCTGGCGTCGGCCTTCATCTGCTTGTTAGCCGGAATACGAGCCATTCGAACCAACAACGTGACTTTTGACATGACCCAAATCATTGCCATGTCTTCCAGCGACAGCGACCCTCAAGTCGGACTCTCTATGGTTGGCTACACCAGCGGCCGAAAGGAGTGGGACGGAAAGCTGTACGCCGGACTGCGCCGCTGCAAGTGTCAACGTACCGCGCGCTGAGTTTAGTTTCGAGCCACCGAGGGTCAAACTGGACACCAAGACACCTACCTGTAGGATGAGGGAGGGCTGGGCATACCTGTGCACATAGATAGGATGATGTATCAATGAAGCACGGGCGCAAAGAGCTATTCTGTGGCAGGATGCAGAGCTTCTCTGGGGACTCGAGTTTTGACTTGCTGACGCAGGGGTAGATGACCGAAGGTCATGATAGCGCTACAGCCAGAGATATCCGCCCTCACGATGGCCGCAAGCACAATGACGTCACCGAGGCCTTCGGTCCTCCACATCTGGCTCGGTCGCTTCGAGTTTGGGTTCAATAGGCGGCTTGGACTGACTGATGCATCTAATCGAATGCCCGCCGGTCTCTGGCAGGTTGGTGTCGTCGGGCTCGACAGTGGCATTCGGCTGTCCGAGCCTCAGCGTTCAGCTATATTTACGAGTCAACAGCTGCCTGTGAACTATCAACTCCCCCACATCCTTGTCCAGCTTCAATCCACCTTCCGACAACACAACATGACAGTCACTATCGGCGACAAGTTCACGAAGAAGACCACCGCGCAGGAGGTCGTTGACGCGTTCCCCGAGAACATCAAGGGCCGCTACATTGTCGTCACGGGCCCCAGCCCCGGCGGCATTGGCTACGAAACCGCACGGGCGATCGCGACCAAGGCGCCAAAGCTGCTTGTTCTTGCTGGCCGTGACCAGAAGAAGTGAGTAATTGGGATTCAGCTCGATCTCACCAACCTCTCTTGTTACCTGACTCTGGCTGACAACAGACTGGACCAGGCCAAGAAGGACATTCTCAACGACACGCCCACCGCCAAGGTTCAGACCGTCGTCCTCGACCTCAACTCGCTCGCGTCGGTGCGCGAGGCCGCAGCGGAGATCGCGGCGCTCGGCGACGTGGATGTGTTGATCAATAATGCGGCCGTGATGATGTGCCCCTACGGCACAACAGCGGACGGCTACGAGACGCAGTTCGGAACAAACTACATTGCGCCCTGGCTGCTTACAAACCTGCTCGTGCCAAGCCTGCTCAAGACCTCGCACCCCCGCGTCGTCTTCGTCTCGTCGATGGGCCACCGGCGCAGCGACATTCGCTGGGACGACATCGGCTTTGGGGGAGGAGCCAACTACGACAAGATCGTATCATACGGCCAGTCCAAGACTGCGGCGATCCTCAATGCGCTCCAGCTGGCTGAGAAGCACCCCAAGATCGTGTCCATCTCGATTCACGTGAGTAAAATGTGTAGGCAAGCGCTTACCCCAGCCCGGTGGTATACAGACAAACCTCGGCCGCCATATCCAGCCCGAGGACATGGCGCTGCTTAAATCGTTCTTCAACGAGGACGGCACACCCAAGGCCGGATTCCAGTGGAAGACGATCCCTGAGGGTGCGTCGACGACCCTCACCGCAGCGTTCGATCCCCGCCTCGACACCCACTCTGGCGCTTACCTCTCCGACAACCAGATTGCCAAGATCATACCCTCGGAGCAGTTCAATGCCGACATTGTAGACGGCCTCGCCCCGTACGCTGCTGACAAGACCGCCGCCCACCGCCTGTGGGACCTCACGAACAAGATGACGAACGAAGCTTTCTAGTTGAAATAGTAGTTTGATATATGTACAAGTTTGTTGCTATTCTACAGAGAGTGGACAGATAACCTCCCTCCGCCGTTTCGGCACTGTGGTAAACAGATCAAAACTCCTCCGGGCCCCATCGGACGCGGCGCAGAAGCCTCTCGGGGTCGTTGACACTGCTCCTGGCATGGAGCCACCGGGCATTGTCGATACAGAGAATCGTGCCCGCACGCATCTCTGTCGGGCCGACCACGTACCCTTCCTGAGCTTTAAAGACCGCATCAACCTCCTCCAAGGCCCTCTCAGCCTGCTCGTTGACGCCGCTCATGATCTCCCTGCGCCAGCGCATCCTGCCGTCTGGCGTCACGATTCGCCCGACAGTTTCTGCTGTGCCCTTGTGAAACTCTTCAGGAACCGCAAGTCTGAACAGAGGGCGCTGCAGCATCGCGAGTGTTGTGGGCGAGAGGGCAGAGAGGATATCAGATGCGGAGATGAGACGCAGGTTGCCGCCCTGGAAGCGGTCCGGCCGCACGACGTGCAGACCAAAGTACCGCGGAGGATTCACCTCGAAGGAGCAGTCGGTGTGCCATGGAAACACGGTGGCGGAATGAGAGCGGGCACGGGTTGCGAGCGACGGTGTGATGTCCCACAGAACACCTTCGCAAGACGAGTGCGCGAGGGTCGTGCCGAGCGCGGCTGAGACGGTGACGAGGTGGCTAGAAGTCGGGTCGAGACTGTCGGTTGGGAGGCGCAAGACTGCCAGGCCGTGGGTTGTCAGAGATGTGCGGATCATGTCGAGATAGGTGCTGTTCACGGCCAGATCGGAAGGGACTGGAATGATACTTGATGGGGACGGCGTGAACAGGTTTATCGGGGAGGAAGGCAGGGTGAGGCGACACGGCATGCCACGAGCTGTCGCACCGACAAGACTGGTGCCGCCATTCGACAGCGCTGTGACCTTTGAGCTGCTGGAGCGGAAGCAGGTCATTCCGATGAGGTGGCGATTGACGATCATCATCGTGCCGACCGAGTGCCAGTCGACGAACGCCGAGCCGTAATCGCATGGCACAAGGAGCCGTGCAATCTTTGACGGGTAGAAGCGCTGCAGGAGGTGTTTCCCGCCGTTCCAAGCGGCTCCCCAGTCTTTCGGCGACGTGTCGCTACCGATCAGCGATCCATCCCCCTTGCCCGAGGAGAAGAACTTGAGAATCCAGCCGTCCTTGCTCTGCTCCGGGCTTTCGGAAAACTTGGGCGAACCGGGGTAGTAAGTCTCGGCCAGCCCACGTTCCAGCACAGCTGCCTGGTTGGGGTTGATGAAACCGTTGGATACGAGCCACGGCAGCTCGTCTCGAATCAGTCCCAGAAGCCGTTTGTCGTGGATGATGTAGATCGTCCGCAGGTCGTTGTAACACACCTTGCCGAGCGCAACCAGTACCTCTTCGGAGAGTGCCTCAAGCTCCTTCTGATGCAGCTGAAGAAGGACAGAGTCGAGCACCTTTCCATGCGCTGTCAGGTTTCCCTCTCCGTCTACTTGCAGCTCCGAGGGGTTGACGACACGCGCACTGGGGTGAGCCCAGATATATGGGCCCATGCCGAACGGCCACGAGTGGTGGCAGACCTCACTGCCGGCGACGATCGTGATGGTCTTGCACGGGTCGGCAAGTTCCTCCAATGTCTTCAGCATCTCATCCTGCTGTCAGCGAAAGAACAAGCAAGCGCAACTCACTCCCGGAACCGAAGTACGCTGCCACTCGCCAAGGCCCCTACACTGCTCAATAACGTCGTCGTGGAACATGAGGTGGAAGAAGGCGTTGAAGATGAATCTTGCGTTAATCTCACAGATCCTGAGAGACTCCTCCGCAGACTCGGGGATGATGTAGTCCGGCCTGATGCTTCCTATGTGCTCAAACGGCCGCTGCGTGTCGATCTTGCGGAGGACCGACTCCATCTTCGAAGACATTGTTATGACCCTGCTCCAGTCTGGACGAGACCACCAGTTGCGCACCACGGCGACAAGGGCGGGGTGCAGAGCGGCAAACAGCGCAAACAGCTCCGAAATGCGAGCCGGTGGGACATAGACGGGGTACGGCGACATGTGCGCGTCGGGCCATAGCTTGTATGGACGTAGACGTGTGCGAGTGGCCACCATCGCCGCCGCATCCGCGTGAACACGTTCGACGGCGTCAAAGGGGACCAAGTGTTCCAGCTCGGCTGGCTCGGCGCGTGTGTCGTTGAGCGTCATGGCTTGCTGGGTGTCCGACAGATTGTCGGAACGAGGTGAGTGGTGGTGGTGAACAGTTGTTAAATACCTCGACTTGCATGCATCGGTCAGACTCGGGAGGGTGTCCACCGCACAGCTCTTCCGACCACTCGGGTGATTGACTCGGGTGATTGTCGATAGGGCTGTGCGCAGAATCCGTGCACCGCAGATCACCGATTCGGTGTCGAGACACGTCGATATCATGTTCCTTGAGCGTGTTTAAGAGTGGCCAACTTGCTCGGTGCTGTCACCTCTTCTCCACATTCTCCAGACCTCGATGGTATCACGCACTGGGCCAACTCTTACCTGGCCCCCTCCTCCGCCAGAGAGGACCCTCGACGACATTCTCATCTCAGCGTCGAGTCACCCGGTCTACAATGCCCTCTGGGACCAGCGCAAACCGCTCTCGCTGTCGTCGTTCTCGTTTCTCACCAAGACGCACTTCCAGGCGACCATTCAGCCGATGATGCTCCCACCATTCCTGCACAGCGCGTACATCTCCCCGACAGGTGGTACGCGCACACACATGGACTCTGTGCATCTATATGTCCCGAATGACATCACCGAGAACCGAATCCAGCGCTACCTTTTCGGACATCTCCTCGTGGAATCGGGCACCTTCCCCCCGGGGTCCATCGTCCTTAACCTCAACGGTGGCCTCGTTATGTACCGCTCCGGCGACCTGACTGGTGGTCTCCTACAAGAAGCCGGTGCAACTGAGCTCGCCGCGTCTTCTACTGCAAAGCCCCAGCAAGCCATCGAGATCGCCGAGCGCTTCAAGGCCAACCTCGTATACGCGGCCAGCAGCAAGCTCATGGAGCTGGCCGTCTGGGCCGAAGGGCAGGGAGCGAGGTACACATTTGGACGTGCCCTCTTCACGGCCGAGCCGCTGTCGGACAAACAAGAGACTTTCATGCGCAGCGTTCTCGGAATCAAGGAGCTCGGCAGTCTGTACGGAAGCGCCGAGTGTGGGCCAGTTGGCATCTGCCCGCCTTCGGAAGACAAGTCACGCACTTTTATTGTCGACAAGCGGCAATTCGTGGTCGAGATTGTAGGCGATGGGCAAGTTGTCGCAATCTCCACATCACTCAAGAGCGAGGACTCTCCGCCGGGCGAGATTGTCCTTACTTCTCTCGTTCGACACCGCAACCCCATCGTACGGTACCGGACCGGTGACTACGGCTCGCTTCGAGCCCACCCCACCAACCCCTCTTGGGTTCTCATGACGCTGCACGGCCGCGACCCGGAGAAGAGCTTTACTGTGGACAGCGACTACATTGATATCTCGGAGGTCGAAAAGCGCGTCATGGACCGCGAAGTGGGCACGGGAGTGCTCGAGTGGCAGGTGGTAGTGAGCGAGGGACCAAAGGTCGAGTTCCGCGTGGTGCTCAACGGCGACGCGGCGACCCATGCCGCGCGGGCTGAAGCTCTTAGGGCGGCCATCATCAAGGAGGTCCTCGGTCAAGGTCTCGCATTCACTGTCCGCCCGGTCGGATACGATGACCTTGAGCGCGGAAGTACCGCTCGGAAGGTACGCAAAACTGTAGACACTAGATAGTGCAGCACCGCAGCAGTTTCCTCGGCGCTCCGACGACATTGGGCTCCAGCTTCCTCCTTACCTATACATCGCCACGCTCCTCCTTACCTATGCATCGACAGACTCGACATTTGCCACTTCGCCGACATAGTTGGGAATCATGTTACGTAAAACATGGAGACATAGCTCAGTTGGGAGAGCGTACGACTGAAGTTCAGTTCTACTTCGTACGGTCGCCGGTTCGATCCCGGCTGGCTCCATAGTTCGCAAGTAACTTTCCTTTTTCACTGTGCTTTGCATAATCAGGTATAGTCCTGATTCCGGAGCGGGGCTGGTTCGCGGTTCTAGCATCAGAGTACGCTTTCACTAGCGGTTTGCTGCCAGTGCAAGATGCCGAGTCGATCATCTGAGGACAGGTGGACATGTCGAGTTGTGATGTTCGCTGTATATTCACCATGCCCAGGCGATTTCTATCAACGGTCCCCAAGTGGGCGTCACCGAAGCTCACCGAAGTATCGCATCGCATCGGAGTGCATCTGAACAAGGTCGGAGTCCATGTTGTGAGAGCCCATCGGAGAGCACAACTGGACGATTCCACTACGACAGGGAACCGCAGGCTCGGAGTCCAGTCGATGGCTCTCCCAATTTGGACTCCGACTTTGTCTAACTGCGACCTGAGACTATCACGGAGTCCAGAAGTGACTCTGTGATCCGAGGTGATGCGATAATTCAGTGAACTTCAATGTCGCCCACCCATGGGCTGGAAGACTCTTAAGCGGAGCTCGACAACACACATGTCCCCTCCAGCGAAATCACTCTCACAATGACCGCCCATACTACCACCCACGCCACCATCAAGGTGCCCCGCCAGGGACTGGTGAACCTCCCCGTTGGCCTCTTCATGTAGGTCCAACTAGTTGTTTCTGATGCTCACTGTAGCAACAATGAGTGGGTCACCGGCACGGGCGGCACGTTTGCCTCTGTCGACCCTGCGACCGGCGCCGAAATCGTGCAAATCGCCCACGCGTCCGTCGCCGATGTGGACACTGCAGTCAAGGCTGCGCGAGAGGCGTTCAACACAACTTGGGGCCTGAACGTGAGCGGCTCCCAGCGTGTCTGCCGTGGGTATCTACCTTGTTTGGTCTGGTCTGACGCCAGTGCTTAACAAGCTCGCGGATCTTATGGAGCGCGACGCGGTGATGCTCAGTGCCATTGAGTCACTCGACGCCGGCAAGGGCATCCGAATGGTGTCCTCGAGCGACATTCCCGGCTCGGTGGAGTGCCTCCACTACTACGCGGGCCTTGCCGACAAGACTACCGGCCAGACAATCAACCAGTTCGGTCAGACAAAGATTGCCTATACCCTCCAACAGCCAATCGGTGTCTGCGGCCAGATGTGAGTGCCCGAGTCCACATTAGATGTTGATAGCAGCATCCCCTGGAACTACCCGCTCATGATGCTCGCCTGGAAACTCGCTCCTGCTCTGGCCGCAGGCTGCACCATTGTCATGAAGCCTTCCGAGCTCACTTCTCTGAGTGCGCTCTACATGTGTAACCTCATCAAGGAAGCCGGCTTCCCCCCTGGCGTCGTCAACATGGTTCCTGGCCTCGGCGCTACTACGGGCGAGGCTATCTCGCGCCACATGGACATTGACAAGGTTGCTTTTACGGGATCGGTCCCAACCGGTCGCCGCATCAGCGTTGCCGCGGCAGAGTCCAACCTCAAGAAGGTGTCGCTCGAGCTGGGCGGCAAGTCGCCTGCCCTCGTGTTCCCCTCGGCAGACCTCGACCAAGCTGCCAACTGGGTCGCGCTTGGGATTTTCTACAACTCGGGCCAAGACTGCTGTGCGTCGTCTCGCACGTATGTGCACGAGAGTGTCTACGACGAGTTTGTGGAGCTCCTGAAGAACAAGGCTGCGACCGTGCCGGTGGGTCTGCCGTGCGACGAGGCGACCTCGTTTGGTCCCCTGGTATCCGCTTGCCAGCGCGACAAGGTTCTGGCGTACATTGAGTCTGCCCGCCAGGAGGGTGCGACGGTGACTGGTGGCAAGACGCGCGACACTGGCTTCTTCGTGGAGCCCACCGTGATTACCGGCATCCGTCAGGACATGAAGTGTGTCCGCGAGGAGATCTTTGGCCCTGTCACAGCCGTCGGCATCTTTAGGACCGAGCAGGAGGCGATCGCTCTCGCCAACGACACCGTCTACGGCCTCGCTGCCGGAGTCTTTTCCAACGACGTCAACCAAGTCGCCCGCGTTACTGGCGCGGTCAACGCGGGCACAGTATGGGTGAACAACTACTGCAACCTCTCCGCCGGCGTTCCGTTTGGCGGGTTCAAGCAGTCCGGAATTGGCCGCGAGCTGGGCACTGCCGGTCTCGAGGCGTATATGCAGACGAAGGCGGTACACCAGAACGTGGACGCCCCCCTCTCCTGGCCCTTCTGATATGTTAGGTAACGTTCTGTGTCCGACCCGCCTTGTTCAGCGTAGGAAATTCTCAGACGTCAGCCTACAAACAGGTAGTGGCTTTGTAGTGACATTCTGCATTCCTTCTCATCCCGTCCATGAAGGGCAAACAAACACCTTCGGTTCTCCTATTGATTCAAGCCAATGTCGCGCAGATACCAAGAGTTTGTGAACAACGGTATTTGGGTAACCTCTGTCGCCGTCCTCTGCAGCCCAGACGTCCCCATCCTACGGGTATCGCACCCGCGTGCCCGGTATCTGGAACCGTTAACCGTTTTGATTTCGTATCTGGACTCTGTCCCGTGGTGGCAGTGGTCGGAGTGAGCCCCACTGACATTAGCGGGTATGTCATATGGCGCCTGCTTCCCTGTTCCCCTCTGGGCCCTCTGCGTAGCGCTGTTGCTATCTGCGCTCTGCGCTCTCTCGTTCCGTGACCTCGACCTTGTTTCGAACTGGACTTGTTGGAGCTGGTGGCTCGGGAGGTTGGAGCCACAACCCAGAAGCGGGATCAAAAGTGGTTTGACCAACGCGTAAACACGCGACGCGGCTGGCTTCTCATTTCGGACTGAGTAACTCATTTCGTATCTGGTCTCGAGTGTTGTCATTCGACATTGTTCAAACCCAACTCTTGTCACTACCACCCACCCTATCCAACACCATTATTACTGGGCGCGCTATGCCCGCGTATCGTTCACAAGATGCGTCGTGCGCAATTTGCATGGACAATCTGTTCAACGCGCGGGACGACCTCGACGAGATCATTCCCATCACCGCGCCAGACTGTGGTGAGTCTTTGTTGTTGCGGTGGTGTGTTCCAGGACAACGCCAGATGGTCACTCTCGAGCCATGATCCGAGGGCTACTAGCTGTCAAAGACGACGTCGTGTACTGACACTCAGGCCACGTCTTTCATGAGCCATGCCTCACAGACTGGTTCCACATGCAGGCGAAGCAGTACGTCGCGCGGATGCGAGAGCTCGGCGTGCGCTTCCGTGACGAGTCACCAACACTTGACGACGCGCCTGCCGAGTGCCCCTCGTGCCGTACAGAGTGCTACGCTCACCCGGAAACGAACCAGCCTATCCTCCACCGGCTGTTCATCAACTTTGGCGACGGCATGCCCGGCAGCTCGCAGGCACCCACATCAAGTCCCGGGCCCGGGTCGTCGACGCAGCGTGCGGGGGCCAGGAAGGAGCATGACCTCGACACGGCTGCGATGGGAATCGCCCGCCGTTCCAAGGGTGTAGGGAGCGAGTTTGAGGCGCTCGGCCCCGACAGTTCGGAGGAGGACGTTGCGGGCGCCATGCGCCGCGCGGAGCAACTGGAAGCGGACATGACTACATTATCAACGAAGTCGTCAACTGCTCTCAAGGTACATCCAGTAGCTATGGCGCGTGCTCTGGACAAAACTGACTCTCAGAAATACATAGGCGGTCTGACGGTCGCTATGAACAAGCTCCGCACCGAGCTCGAGACACACCCACTCATTCCAGAACTTCGCCAGCAAGTCGACCAACTCGAGGAGGCAAACGAGCTGCAGGTCCGCCAGATGATAGAGCAGGAGCGCGTTGTCATCCCCGCAAAGATTAAGCAGGCTCTCGAGGTCGAGCAGCGCAAGCACGAAAAGGCCATCAAGGCTGTTGAGCAGCAACGTGTGGTGATCCAGCGGGAGCTGGAGAAGGAGCAGGTCGGTCGTGCGGCGTTCCGGCGCGCGATGCGCGAGCGTGAGGCCGATCTCGAGAGGCGCGTCGAGGGTATCCAAGAGTGAGTTTGGTCGTGGGTTCCATAGCTGACAGCAGGTCGCTCAGAAAGGAACAGGAGGATCGCATGAGCTTGAGCGCACAGCTGGCTGAGCGGACGAAGCTCGTCAAGATCTACCAGACCAAGGTGGGTTATACTAGGTGCGTCGAAACTGACAGCAGGCGGAGAACCGCAAGAAGCTCCAAGTGGAGGTTGAACAACTCAAGGCCGAGAACGACCGGCTGCGGCGTGAAGCTGCGGCAGCGTACAAGGCGTCGATGTCGCGTGTGCCCGCCTCGCAAGTCGAGTCCGCCGAGCGCGACGACAGCATGTACTCGGACCTTGAGGTTGAGCTCGATGAGCTGGATGTTGAGATGGACGAACTCGACGAGTCGCTGCCACAGCCGCACGAGCCGCTCTCCCGTTCGGCAGCATCTTCAAGTACTTCTGCCATCCGCAAGCGCCCGGCACCTGAAGACGAGTCGCTAGTCGTCGACATTCCGCCGTTGGACCTCGACTTTGAGGGCCCGAGTGTCCTGAAGCGTTCCAACACTGCGCGCACCTTCACATTCGACGTAGACGAAGGCCGTGTCCGGCGTGGAGACAGGGAGAGGGAGCGGGACGAGGCGCGCTCTGCCATGGCGGCGAGGAAGAAGAAGCAGGACCTGCACGAAAAGGATATACAGAGACGGCGCGCTGCACCGGACGACGACCGGCGCGGCGCAAGCAAGCGGGACTCGGAACCTACCGGATCTAGCAGCAGCAAGTACTTTCGCCGTCCTGCTGCTCCTCCCGCTGCGGTTGCCTTGCGCCCGCAGACACCGGAGCCCGAGGTGGGCGACGAGTTGACCAACGTGCTCGTAGCAGCCTCCAGCCCGGGGTCCCCTCTGCTGTCCCGCGCTGGCCGGTTACACACTAGCCCTGGCCTATCGCCCACGAGCCCCCGCTTGAGCCCGCTCATGGTGACCCCTGGGCCGGCGCCGAGGGCAGGGCCTGCGCGCCCGCCACCGCAGGTGTCGCCGGACGTTATCGACCTTGTCTCGTCGTCTCCGCCCAGTGCCCAGCGCCCGCCTCCGCGCCGGCCGTCCCCTCAGCCGCAGCGCGAGCGCCAGCCAACGATTGGCCGCAGCGTCTCTGGCTCCTCCAGTACCTCTCTCCGCCGCGCGCCGACTGCCGCGCCGAGACCTGCCGCTGCAATCCCGCGCAGTGCGTCCGGCGCAGATTTCTTTGCAAACCTCAGCAAGACGTCGCGGCCAGGCGGCTCGTCCAGCTCAAGCTCGGTGCTCGCATCGAGCTCGCGGGCCCCGCTTGCGTTCTCCGGAGCGGGCAACGCGCCAGCAGCGCCGGGGGCGCACAAGTCGCGCAGCACGCTCGCTTTCCTCGGCCTCGCGGACGACAAGGGGCGGCCGACAAAAGGGGCCGCGTTCGGGAGCAAGATGAAGCGGAGGGCGTAATGGAGAATAGAAAGAAGATAAATACGTCGCGTTGTAGGAGAGAGGCAGAGAGGCAAACAAGGAGCCGTCAGAAGATTGTAGACAGACTGTACAGACCTGACTGTACGTTGTAGCATAATGCACAGATTGCGCCAGTGGGCGCCACCATGCAATCAAGGTACTAAGGGGGATACATCTGGGTTATGCTGATGAGTGCGGGGGGGGAGGTAGTACAAGCGGGTGTGTGTGCTGCTCAAGACGACCGGAGGGCTACCGAGGAGAAGAGGGAAGAAAGTATGAGTACACACACACCAAAGTTGACCGATACACGGGGGGACGAGAAGGACGACCAGTACACACCGCAAACCTGGTCATTCACGCCTCATGGCTCACGGCTCGCTCTGGACGGGCGTGACGAGGCTCGCCTCGCGCCAGTATCGCGCCTCGGGGGTGACGTCCCCGCCGATGCCCCAGCCATCCTCCCCGTCCGAGTCTGCCGAGTGTGTGGGATCGACGCGGTCAGCGCCGGCGCGGTACTTCTTGCGCGGCGTCGTCTGCGGCGCTCGCGCTTGCACGGTGGACCGGGGCGGCGCTGTGCCGGCAGTCAATCGAGAGGGGGTCATGGATTTTGAACGATACAACGAGGAGGCGGAAGCGGGAGACGGGGGTGCCTGGCGCGGCGTTGAGGAGCGAGCTCGCGAGCGTGAGCGCGACAAGGCAGCCGGTGGCGGCTGGACGACGACAATGTAGGGTTCCGGTGCGTGCTCCTCCTCTCCGTCCCAGGCTGCGCGGCGCTTCTGAGGCGTCGTAGGCGAGGCATACACGACGGGGATTGGGCTGTACGCGACTGACCCGCTGCGCTCACGCTCACTCTCGCGGTCGCGCTTGGGCGTCGGGGTGGGAATGGGCGAGGAGCGCTCGAGGATATACGGAGCGGCGCGGTCAGGATCTTTTGTGTTGTCGCCCTCCTCGCCGGATCCGCTTCGGGCCTTGCGTGGCGTCGCGCGCATTACGGGGATGGGGCTGTAATCGGGTGCGCGGCTCGCGGACGCGGCAGGGAGGGGCGGCGGCGGCATTCGCTCTTTGTCCGTCTGCCGGCGGGCCTTGCGCGCGGTGCCGGGGGGTAATTTTGGAAGGCTAAAGGACGCGTTTGCCACAGACGCTGATAACGGTTCGGGCTTGGCGAGGGGGCGCGGTGGGGAACAGGACGATGTGCTGACGGGGGTGGCCGATGGCGACGTGGAGCCCAGATCTGTGAGAGAGGTGACAGGTGGAGAGGATGGAGGCGGCGGGGACGAGTCATCGTCTGTGTCTGAGGACGGCAGCGGGGACGAGTCATCGTCTGTCGGAGCAACAGAGGACGGCGGCGGGGTCGGCATTGGGGCACTCGGCATGTCGCGCTTGATCGAGGGGATTCGGGCAAAGTGGCGGTGGCGGTCGCGGAGGGGAGAGGAGACGGGATCAGACGAGGCCTCCGAGGACGCCTCCGACTCGGGCGTGAGCCTGCGGGTGTACGGGAGCGGTACCACAACTTCCAGGCGACACGATGGACCACGATGCGAGTTGCACCTGTCGGGCTTCGGGGCCAGCGACTCGCGCGGCTGCCTCGGTGCCTCGGCGGGGGGTTGTTCTCGGTGCGCGAGTGGCCGTATCGGACTACCAAGTGGGGTCTTGTTCAGCTCTGTTGCTTTCCACGGGCGGGGACTGGACGAAAAGTCGTGATTCATGGGTGTGGCGTCACGACTCATCATTGGCGTTAACGCGCGCTCCAAGAACGACGGGGTGGGATTGCCATTCCGGCACATGTCCTCGCCCATCCTCCCGTAGCAGTAGACGGCATACTGGGCACGACTTCCACCAGCTGCGACACATCCGTCGCATACTAGCGGCTCATAGTTGCCGTTATACTGTATGCGCATGGCGTACTTTGTCGCATCGCGCGGTGGCACCGGGAAGCGTTGCGGGGTGACTGACATCGCAAGTCGCGTCGGGGTGGGCCTGAAGAGCTTGGCCGTCGGCCGGCGTTTCTCTCTTGGGGTTGCGGAATCAGATGAGGCTTGAGCGTTGTCCGAGTCGTCATCGTCGACAGTGATTTCCTCGCCTGCAGGTTCGAAGATACTATTAGGCGGCCGAGGAGTCGTGTCTGGGGTCACGGCAAGAGGAGGCGAGCCGCAAACCGCATCGATGGCGGTGTTCACCGTAACGTTGGCGGAAGTCGCAGAGTCGTCCTCGTCGTCGGACGCGTCGCTCTCCGATATGACGGACTCGTCCGAGGGGCTCGGGGTCATGAGGCCGTTCTGCATAGGTCGAGGGACGGGCTGGAGGTTCGGTACGTCATCCACTTCATCCTCCTCCTCCTCCCTGTCGCTTCTGACGATGCTCTCGAGGTCGTCACTCTCGTCGTCCTCGTCGGCGTCTTTCACCTCCTCCCAGCTTCGCTCGTGCTCGTACTCATCAGCTTCTGAGTCCGAATTGCTGAATGTGGTCTCCTCCTCCCAGCTGTCGTGTGGCGACGAATGGGAGCTGCGCGGCTGCTCTGGCAACCCGGAGAGTGTCTGGTTCGCTAACGGCGACGATAGCCCGGTTGCAATGGTCCAGCGCGGCGGAGAGCTGGAAGAGGGCCTACTAGAGGAGCTAAAGCTGGGCAGGGTTGGAGAGCTGAGCGGTAGGTCGGAGCGGGACCGAGGCTCAACGCTCGAACGCGAGATGATGGCCGGCGAGTAAGGGCGGTCTGTCACAACAATCGGCACCGAGGGAGGTTGCATCTGGGCGCGTGACTGTAGTGGGCGAGAACCGCTGGGCATCGCTGCAGGCTGCGTTGTCAGGCCAGGAAAAGGGAGGGAGCTAAAACCTACTGTCGGGTCAGATGGACGCTTGCCCAGCAGACGGTCTTGGCCTTTCCATCCGGATGGGCCAGGGGAACTCGGTGGAGAGCGGTGCTGTTCTGTCCGGGAAGCTGGGGGGATAGATGCTGGGCTTGGAGTGGAGGAAGAGCTCTCAGCCGAGCTGCTTGTGACATCAAATCGAACTGAGCGGTTATGGGAGACGTGGAGTGGGGTAGAAGACGGAGCGGGGCTCCTGCTTCGCGAGAATGTCCTCGTCTGGTCGCGCAAGGATGGTGACGTGGGAGGCGAGGGGCTCGTACTGGTGGTAGAGCGTTCAGAGGTATTGGATGACATGCTTGATGTGCTTGAAGCCAGGCTAGAGGTCACAGTTGATGAGCGCGGAGGAGACTCAAGAGTCCCCTCCGGGTCTGCGCGCGTAGGACGCAGGGGGGAGGAGGCAAGGGCGAGGCTGCTGATACTGGGTAATGTGGCAGTCGACATGAACGGATTGTTGGTGAGAGTTTCGTCCTCAAGGCCGAACGTTGTGAGATCAAACCCATCGCTCTCACTGTCGTCCTCTTCCTCTTCTCTGCTGCTGTCCATGTCGTCGTGGTCACTCGCTTGTGCCCTTGTAGCCTCTTCTGCCAAGAAGGCCCGAAGGTCCTCCTCATCCTCGGCAGTGCGCGGTGGCGGAGACGGCGGCTTGCTGTACTGGGGGTCTAATCCGGAGCGATCATTCCAGTCTCCTAACTCGTCCTCGTCGTCAGAGAAGTGGGCATTGTGAGGCCCTATTATGCTGTCCTCGTCGTTGTCCTCGACAATGTCATCTAACTCGTCGGGCTGTCTCTCTGCAAACTCGCGTGCGGCAAGCTTGCGGATAGCGCCGCGGTCAATGACAACCTTCTGCAAAGTCCAGTCCAGCTCATCGTCGAGCTCGAGGGGGATGTTGCTGTATTTTTTGAAGATGCCCTCCCACGTATCGTGGAGCTTGAGCTGAGAAAGCTCGCGATCGCGCGCGAGTTGCATAGAGCGCCAGTGTTCCAGAAGGCTGGGGCGTGGGCGCGGGGGTTTGGAGGATTGTGACGTTCTTTTTCTCGGCGGGGAAGAGGCAGGATGCAGCTTTGTTGGTGGTTGCACGCTGGATCGCATGTCGGCGGCAACATCGTGGTAGTTGTGATTTGTTGTTTCTGGTGGGAGACTCGCCGCAAGGACGCGCAGCCGCCCATGTTTGGCGTGATCCGGGGGGCTGCTGAGCCCCATCGTGGAGGGAGAGTGGTGTGGATGTATGGTATGTGTCGCTAGAGCTGGGTAGTGTAGTTGTTGTACATGTCGAGAGTGGGTGGAAAGAGCGAGATGAGGAGGAGGCTGGAGGAGGAGGATTTGTTGTTGTCACGAAAAAGGCAAAAGGCGCGTGTGTTTTGTTGTTTTTCCCTCCGCGCGCCGCCGCGCGACCTGGGAGGCGAATTAGAAAAACGCCCATTAGTGAATTACAAACCCAAAACCTAATGCAAGTCAAATGGCCCACCTGGCTGGCTCCTGGCAGTGAGTGACGCAACAACGCCGAGACCGGCCGGCGTTCTTGCTGCGCTCGCTGGCGTATGCCGCATTCAACCAAGTGGGAACAGGTCATTCATATCTCCTCTTCATCTCCATCTCTGTCATCCTCCCACTCGTCCCTTCCACTCTCGTCGGTCTCACCAACCGCGCACCGCACAGGACACCGTCCACCCCACACCGCCGTGCGACCTTACGGTGGGAGGATGCCTGCGGCCGGCACAGCGAATACCTCCCTGCCGTCCACGTCCCCCTGCCCCATCACCCCCTGCACCGCCGCCGTCGCCGTCGCTTCCGCCCGATCGCCGTCGCTGCAAACGCAGCGACCGCGGCCTAACGAATCACCATGGTATACGCGCCGCAGCGGCGACATGCCATCGTCTCTGTAAGTCTTTCTGTCCCATGGCCACTGCGCTGACATATAGTTGACAAGTACGATGCAGACGCTCGCCCTAATGCAGCACATGTACTCGCCCGACACGATCGTGCTCTTTCTCCGCGTCGTCTCCCATCTCCGTAAGCCCAAGCTGCCAACCTGGCCCGAGCCTGACCGTAGAAATCCGCGCCCCGGCCCTGCTCTACCCAACGCGGTCCTTGTTGTTCCTATTCATCATTGTCGTCTTTGCGAACCTCGGCGCTGTCTTCATGCACATGCTCGACTTTGCAAGCGGACAGAACGGATCTAAGGGCCTGATGCTCGACTTTATCGGCCAAGGTGAGCCATTGTCGGTCCGTCAGCTAACAGCAGCGAATCCGGCCTCGTTCACCCGCATATTCCTCCTGGACGTTGCCATCTTTGCCCTTCAGCTGACGACACTTGTTGTGTCGTATGTGGGCAACTACTCGGCAACCCTTCCCAAGTCGGACCACTTCCCGTACGACGACCTGCTGTTGCCGCCCGAGGTGCGCCCCACCGTCGCAGAGGCGGATCTCGACGTCGAGGCGGGTGACCAGTTCCGCCAGCGGCGACATGGCAAGGAGCCGCGTGGCCCGCCGGAATCGGAGGTGTGGTTTGACGAGGACGAGGAAGACGACCCGCTACTGGGGGGTAAGTACACTGGCGATAATGTATTTGGTTCCTTGCTGACAGCAGCCGCCCCTCCCGCCCGCGTCTTCACCGACGTCTCCCGCATACGGCAGCGGCGCTCGGCCGACCCCCTCATCTTCAACATCTCCCCCCTACATCTCCTCCACCTGCTCTTCCGCCTGCCGAACCCCGTGCCTCCGCGGCTCTTCTCTGGTGGAACGCCCCTCCATTCCCCGCCCGCGACACCGATGCCGACGGAACAAAGCGTGCGCAACCTCGTCAATGCGCTGGCCGAGGCACAGGCGCGCGCCGAGGCCGGTGCCGCCATCAGCGCGCAGCGCCTCGCGGCCACGCGAGATGGCCAGGCGCGGTCTGATGCGGCGGCGCGAGCGAGGTCTGGGTCTGGATCAGGCTCAGGGTCGCAGTCTGTTGCAGACTCTGACGACGAGCGCGATCACGGCCGCGGGAGCGTGAGCAGCGGCGGCAGCACGCAGCGGCTGGCAGAGGGATCACAGAGGATACCTGGGGACTACTGGACGTCTAGAGCGACAGGGTAGTGTTCGTTGCATGTTCATTCAATGTATTCTTCTTCATTCTGACCGGTGTTAGCTGCCAGAGAGGCTCTCGACTGCTGATGCCACATACCGTGTGTGGCTCACAAGTTGCTGTCTCATACACAGCAGTATCATGCCGCGACTCGTGGAGGGACGCTTTGACGACTCGCTCACGAGTGATCATGTCATGTCCTCCATCCCCTCGACCAGAACGAGTCCTCAGCGCCCGGCTGGCATCTGTTCACGACATGAATGGTACACGTAAATGGTACAGATCTGAAGTCCTCGAGCGTCCAGGTGTTCATGGGGGACGGAAGGCGGAAGATGAACGGCGAGTACGTGATCTATCCCACGGTGAAAGCGATGTGGGACCGGTGTGGGGACAGGTGGGGTGCGCAGTCAAGGAACCTGACTTTGGTGTTTCCTTCACCCGTTAGTCGCCTTGCACCTGTCAGCTGCCACCGCCGATCAGTCGCCATCCATTCCCAGACACGAGACAGCTGGGACCAAGGTGCATGGCTCCTCGCGTTCCACTAGTTCCACTGCTGCCCATGAGGCATCGCTGCGTCCATGTTTGTCACACGGCAAGGCACGAGTCGCGGGCTGCGGCGACCATGTTGCTTTATCCGCGGGGTGTTTTGGGCGGGAGATCCATCGCTCACGAGACTTGCTACTCACTTTATATTGACAACAGGCAGTAACAGCTTTCATGATGCACGGCCCCACACTCCCATGACTCTGACACCTGATACCGACAGCACCGCGACCGCAAGGGGTACGCCAGACCAAGAAAAGGTCCAAGAGGTGATGGTGGTGGACAAGGACTCGGCGCCGCCGCCGACCGACGAGGCGCTGCTCGTCACGCCCGCCGAGAGCGACTTTCCGGACGGTGGACTGAGGGTAGGAAGCGACAAGTGGGCAAGCGCGATGCTGACTCCAGGCATGGCTCGTCGTGTTCGGCGCGTGGCTCGTCATCTTCTGCGGGTTCGGACTCACGAGCAGCACAGGCGCGTTCCAGAGCTACTACCGCGAGATGCTGAGCACATACTCACAGTGCGTATGGACTCTGCCGGCCGGGGGCGGAACGCGGAGTGGATGCGGAGACGTCAAGCTGACAGGCCAGGAGCACCATCGCGTGGATCAGCAGTGTGCAAGCATTCTTCTCCTTTTTCCCCGGCGTATTCACCGGCAGCCTGTTCGACAAGTACGGGCACCGCCCACTCGTCGCCGGCGGCGCGGTCCTCGTCGCGCTCGGCTTCCTGTTCCTCTCCTTTTCGAAGGAGTACTACCAGATCTTCCTCTGCCACGCGACGCTCATCGCGTGGGGATGCAACCTGCTCTTTGTCAGCCCGCTCGGCGTCGTCGGCCAATGGTTTATGCGCCGCCGCGGCCTCGCCTTGTGAGTGACAACAGAATCTCTGTGGCTAACTTGCAGCGGTATCGTCTCGTCCGGCGCGAGTCTCGGCGCAGTCGTGTGGCCACTCGTACTTGCCAACCTGCCGCAGAAAAGTGCGTTGCTGTCGCCTGAAGGAGGTAACTGACGCATCCCAGTCGGCTTCGGGTGGACATGCCGCGTCCTCGCGCTCATCAACCTCGTGTTCGGCATCATCGCCATCTTCCTCCTACGGACCCGTCTCCCGCCGAAGCCCAAGGGGCAGTTCTTCTGCTGGGCCGCGTTCAAGGACCCCCGCTACACTCTGGTGGCCATCTGTTTTATTGTGCGTTTGACCGCCGTTTGTCGCTTTACCGCCTGTACCGTCGTCCTCGGCTAACCTTCCCTCAGACCTGGGGTTTTGCCTACTTCTCCTTCCAGCTGTACATCGGCACGTACGGCACCATGGTGGGGCTCGGCTCGTTTGCGCCGTATCTCCTGTGAGTTGGATAGTGTTCGATGTTCGTGCTCATGCCAGGATCATCAACAACGGCTGCTCGACCTTTGGCCGCCTCCTCGCCGGCTACCTGGCCGACAAGATTGGCGTCTTCAACTCGATGATCTCCGGCACGGCCGTGCTCGTCGTGATCCTGTGGTGCTGGCTCGCGATAGAGACAAAGGGTGCGTGCGTCGCGCTCGTCGTCATATCGGGCATCGCGAGCGGCTCGTTCCTGAGCCTCCAGGCGCCGTCGGCCATGCACACCGCAAAGGACCAGCGCCTCGGCGGGACAATGTTCGGGCAGGCCGTCTGTCTCCAGTCGTTTGCGATCCTGGCGTGCGGGCCGAGTGTTGGTGCCGCGATCGGCGCCGCGACGGGCGCGGCATCGTTTGTCCATGCCAAGGTCATTATCGGATGCTTCATGACGGCTGCCATCAGCGCTATTGTTACGGCGCGCTTGGTTGCGCAGCCGAGGATCATGGCGAAGATCTAGCAACCTAGGGGGATAGAATATGGGAAATGCATGTATATGTATAGCACGGCATGGACGAGACGGACAGCGCAACGATGCTGGAAGCTCCCTGGTGACCAACTGGCGTGAGGCATAGCGTGTGAGTGACAGACCCCGGACATGGCTTTGAGCAGCACGAAAGCAGTGACTCGCAGCCTGGGCCTACCAAATCGAAAGAAATCTTGGCGTTCAATCACTTCACCTGTCCTCTGCATCTGCTGACTACTACGGTGGGGATAGCCAACTACAGACAACCGAGGATGAAGGAAGCTGCATTTTGCAGGCTCAGGTGGAAGCAGGCCTACATAGTCCGGAAGCACACAGGGGGGAAAGAGGAGCTTGAGTTGGGAGCTGGGGGGGTAATTGCCAGTGGGACGTGGGAGAGAAGATTGTGAGTTTGTGTTGCGGTCGCTTGTGTTGGTGAAGAAAATTCCCAGCTGTAGAGTCTTTATATGGGTGGACAACGCCAGCATCCCCATGCTGGACGCACAATGTGTTCGGTGCGAATGGGGGGAGAATGAGACGCCACTGATGGTGGTGCAGAGAGGGGCGAGCATGGCAGCGACGTCACGTCCGATCGCTTCCGGACGGTGAGTGTATGTCACTACAGGGTGTGCACAGCTGTCCCAGATCCCAGAGGCGATCCCAGAGGCGTTGGGGACCGACGATCTACTGAAAGAGGGGAGAGGCTAGACATGTTCTGACTTGTGGCATGGTGCACCGCGGCGTGCACGTGTTTGTCATTGATCTGCCTGTGGCCATCCCTTTGCCACATCGACCACACAGCCTGGGTTGCCACAAGGCCAGACGACACCGCAACTCTCAGTGGCGTTGCGCCGTCGCGCGAGTGGTTCAAGCGGCGAGCAGTAAGCTTGCATCGTGGAGGATCTCTCCTCTCTCTCTCTCTCTCTCACCGGGTTGGAGCTCGTGGCCATGTCTGCTGCCGCAATGTCGGACTCGAGCTTGTTCCGAGTCAGCGGCGCGTGCCATCCCTTCATGTCGCTGACAAAGATGAAGAGAGGCGAGTTTTCATTTGGTTCGGATTCCGCGGGGCTGCCGAGTCGCCACCGGTCACGTCACAGGCACATTGCGGCATTCCCGTCCATCCATCCATCCCATCCCATTACTGTGACATCACATGAACCACCAGCTCTTTGCTCTCACTTACTCTCTCACCCTCTCATCAGCCTGCTGAATACTATATATATATATATATAACTAACATTCATCCCCCGCTCACTGAACAGCCTTCAGTGGCGCTACCCAGATCACGGCTCAGATTGCCCTTACTTTTACAATGAACGAGCTCCCCCCCGCGACCATTCCGGCCTCTGCGCTCGAAGCCTTGACCGCCGACGCGACGCTCCCAATCTGCACGACGTGTGCGACCCAGTACCCATGCGCCCGTAGCGACTGTAAGTACTATAGGTACTCGAATGAGGCCGGTGCGGGGTTGAAGCACTCAGCTGTGCCTGCGAACACTGAGGTCGAGCAGTGGACTGATACTCTGCTGTTCGAGCGTGCAGTTTTCAGCAGTCGCTGGGCCAGGCAGGTTACAATGATGTGCTGCCTTTGCCCTCTGGAAGTGATGGGACGTGAGAATATGACAAATGCGCAGAGATTGATCATGCGGCCCTTGTCCCCTATCCATTCATTTCTCCTCGCGTGCCGCCATGGAAGCTGAGGACCTTCTCTAAAGCAGCTGACACCCAGGCCCCTGCTGCGAGGATCCCCGCCAATGGGTTCCCGAGGACGGCACGACATGGACCACACTCGCCGACCTGACGACCCGGCACACCAACACTGTCACCCCCGACAAGGAGGACCCGCGCGTAAAGTTTATCGGCACCACGCCGAGCTTTGCGATCGGGCAGAACCGTGAGTAGCCAGTGGTGGGGCGAGGCCTGTGGCGGTGCTGGGGGGCATGAGCTCGCAGGTTCTGCATTCGTTGAGCTCTAGCCCAATATGCCTGGGTCTGGATAGCTCAGTGCATTGTTGAGTTTACGGGCAGCGTCTCGCCGTGGGTTCGCTGGAAGCGAGAGGCTGAGGGTGTTTCAAGGACCAGCCGCCCGAGCACAGCCGCAACGATGACTCTGCTGACGACAGCCATCCTCATCGAGACCTCTAGCGGCAGCTACATCTGGGACTGCTGTGCGCTCCTCTCGCCGCCTCTGATCGGCTATCTCCTTGCGCTCGACAAGCCCCTCAAGGCCATGGCAATCTCGCACCCCCACGTGAGTCTCCCCGCATCGAGTAACAGCCGTCCGTTCTCTCATGCTGAGGCCAGTTCTTCAACACGTCTCTCATCTGGTCCCGCGCGCTCGGCGTGCCGCTGTACATTAACGAGGCCGACAAGGAGTGGTACCAGCGCGCCGCCGACATCGACGAGGCTGACAAGGTCGTGTGGTGGCGCGACTCTGCCCAACTCGGCCCAAACGTCCAGATCATTGAGTGTGGCGGGTGAGTACCAGGTTGTGAACGAGTCAGTGTTGGCGTCGTCGAGTGCTGGCGTCGTTGTCAGCGGCAGCGGCATGGGGGAAGGTCGGGCAGGGAGTGGGGTGGACAGAGTGCCATGCTGGTGTCATAGGGAAAGAGGACGCCGACCTCTTATCTGCTCGGTGCGTCGGCGCTGAGCAGTCAACGGGGGAAGGGCCGCGGAATGGGGTTCGCAGGTCGTGTCCCCGGCTGTCGCTTCGCGGACATGGCGCAGCTCGCTTCCCACCCCTCATTGCCTCTTGCGAGCCGTGTCGGTGCCTGTTGCATCATATCAATCAGCGGGCCAGCAGGCATGTCATGGCGTGTCTCTGGCTGAGAAGCCACGCTACCACCCATTACTGCCGTGCGCCACGATAAGAACCACATCGCCACCCGCGTTCTATCCGCGTTCGCATCCAATTCACACCGGCACCCACACCCACACCTCTGGCTTTGGGGGACTGGCAGCTTGCTGCTGGAGCCCGCTTTGGCTTTGGATCTAGCAGAATGGGGTCGCGCCCCGTGCCTCGTGCTGACGACGCCACCGTGCGCACACGGTGCGGACAGGCACGACCATGCCATGTCCCCCAGACTTGCACAGACCGGCGCTCGGCCCCGCGAGTCCGCTCGAGCGGCCCCAGCGCGCGGTGGGAATGACAACGCGACGGACAGGCAAAGAGGATAGCGGGGACGAGCCGGAGGAGTGGAGTGACGCGAGGAGGGGAGAAAGAGGAAGCGCGGAGAGAAGGCGAAGAGAAGGCCCGAGGCAAGGGCTCTGCCCGCCTCGGTGGCGGCTACGGTGCCGGGCCCGGTGGCCTACGGCTGCGGCTGCGGCTTGGGCAGATGCCGGGGCTTGAGGGACAGACGAAACTGGAAACTGGACACTGGAAACGGCTGCTGCGGCAAAGAAGCATACTTGTCAGCTTCGTGCTGCCTGCGCTCGGGCCGCTCGGGCCCCACTCCCACCTGCCAGACACAGACGCGGACAGGGGCCCTTGGACCTGAGCCTGGATCGCAGCGAGCCGGGTGTGGCGCAGGCGTCGTGGGCGCCGTTGATTGGCGCCGTGGTTGGCGCCGTCCTGCACGAGCGCGAGCACGAGCACGAGCGCAAGCACGAGCGTGCACGAGCAGGAGCCATCGCGGGCCGAGCACGACGGCGGGCACACGACGGCGGGCACGGGCTGAGGAATGGGGTACGGGCGAGATGTGCCTGAGCACCAGCACCAGCACCAGCACACAGGACGAGCCTGCTCGCCAGGACTGGACTGAGCTGACGGCAGCCACTTTCCCGGCTCGTCAATCCTGCACTGGGACCGCGCCGCCGAGGCCGCCGGCGGCGACGGCGCGCCGCTCCCCGGCCTCCTGCTCACCAGCGACACGTTCATGGTCACGCCCGACCGCAAGGGCTTTACGTTCATGTGGAGCTACCCGAACATGGTGAGTGGCAGCTGGGAGGTGAAACAGCGGACGCGCAGGAGCCATGTAGTGGGTCGCCGTGGCGCCGCCGCGACCGCCGCCGCCGAGCCCATGCGGCGGACCGTGGCAGCGTGGCAGCGTGGCACCGTGGCACCGTGGATCGGGGCGTGTCCGGGACGCGCGCGCTCTGCCCCGCCGTCGCCGCCGTCTCCCGTGGGCCCGTGGTCCCGTGGTCCCGTCGCCCCGTTCGTGCCGATACAGCACCTGACACGCGCAGCTCCCGCTCGGCCCCGCCGCCGTGCAGCGCATCGCGCGCACCGTCGCGCCGCTCGCGTACGACGCCGCGTCGTCGGCGTGGCCGGGGCGGTTTGTGCGGCACGGCGCGCGCGCGCGCTTTGAGAGCAGCGTCGCGGGGTTCCTGGGGCGCCTCGGGTGGCGCGAGGACGCGACAAAGGGCAGCGCGTCGACGCACACGGGCGCGCTCGTGCCGGCCTAGGCAGTGTACATGTAGCGTGCAGCGGCAGCGGCAGCGTGTCCGTGTTGACTGCCATGTGCTGGTGGGTGTTGGGAAAGTGGGAACATGATTACATGCAATGATGATACTGCTGCTGCGCTGGGCTCGTGCTGTACACGGGATTCAGAGAGCGAGAAGCGCTTGGCGCCAGACAAGGATGCAGGGCATGGCCCAGCAGCATCCCACCCCAACCCCACACCGTGACGCAGCGGTGCGAACAATCGCCAGCGCAGGCACACGCGCAGAGACGCCCAGACGGACCACAATACATCCGGAGGGCTGGAACTACGGAATGAGCAGAAGATACGGAAGTGCGTGGTGCGCGCGTGCCCCGTTGTCGTTCTGCGGGAGCTGGCGGGGCACACGCGCCCCCGCGCACACACCAGGGCGGAAGAGGAGACTGTGCTGTAACTGTAAGGTGTAGGTAGGTAGGTAGGTAGGTAGGTAGGTAGGTAGGTAGGTAGGGTAACGGGAGAGACTGTATACAAGGCGCGGGACCGGTCCGGGCGCATCGTTCAATAAGGGGCTTCGGGGGGGATATAGGGAGGGGGTGCTGACGTGGTGGTGGTGGCTGTTGCTGTTGCTGTTGCTGTGGGGGGTGATGAGCCAGATGCATACTGTATGGTGTAAAGATGAGGAGGGGCGGATGGCGACAATGCTGGCGAATGCTGGCGGGCTGAGGGATGGGAACGTCGAGCGCAGAGCGTCGGGCTCTGGCGCAGCGCCGCGAGATTACGTTCCCTTGCGCGCGCTGCGGATCATGCCAGATAGACTGGAGAGCTTTGCGGCGTACTTGAAGAACTCGTGACGGAGGAGCTGCTCGGCTGTTGGGCGCTTCTCGGCGTCGACCGTCAGGCATGCCTGGAGGTAGTCGCGGAAGACGCTCGAGAGCTTGTCCCAGTCCTTGATTTTGGGGGTGCCGTTGGTCGCAATCAGGTACAGCGCACGCAGCGGGTTCTCGTTCAGGTACGGCGGCTCGCCCTCGAGCATCTCGATGGCCATGATGCCGAGCGACCAAATATCGACCTTCGGGCCGTACTCTTTGCGGGTAACGACCTCGGGAGCCATCCAGTATGGTGTGCCGACCATTGTTGTGCGCTTGGTCGACAGCGGGTCGGCAATGCGCGCGCAGAAGCCAAAGTCGGCTACATGTTAGTAAACAGGTTACAGTGAAAAGCAAGACGCAAGTGTACGCACTGAGCTTGACATCGCCGTTGAGCGACAGCAGGATGTTGTCCGACTTGATGTCGCGGTGAATGACACCCTTGGAGTGCAGGTGGCGGAGACCCTCGCAAGTCTCACGCGAGACGGCGGCGATCTGCGCCTCGGACATGCAGTGCGCGGTGACGACATCTGTAAGCGAGCCTCCCTCCATGTACTCCATGACGACCCAGAGGTCGCCCTTCCAGAGGTACGAGTCCTTGAAGTTGACAATGTTCGGGTGAGCCGACTCGCGCATGACAAGAATCTCGTTGATGATGAGGTCCTGCTTGGGCTGCTTCTCGAGGTTCATCTGCTTGATGGCAACCGGCGTGTTGGTGCGGTCGTACGCAGTGTACACACCACCCGAGGCTCCCTGGCCGATCTTGACAAGGTTGCGGTAGATCTGGTTGGGGTCGCCCGGCGAGCAAATGTTGGTGAGCTGGCGGATGACCTCTTCGTTCTCCTTGGCCTTGTCGCGGCGGCGGGTGCCCTGCTCGCGGGTCTTTGTGGCATTCCGGGCAACACCAGCACCGGGGGGTCCTGCGCTAGGTGCAGTGGGCGCATCACGTGTCCTGCCCGACTGAGACTTGGACTTGTGCAGTGTAGGCGCAGCCTTGGAAGTCGGCGGCGCACGCGACGAAATGGAACGGTCGAGAGGCTTCTTGGGCGCAGGCGACTGACTCGGGGGGAGACGTGCGGATGCTGAGCGGTCGAGGCCGGGGATCTGGGGAAGCTGGGGCAGCTGGGGGGAGGTGGATGAAGGAATGCGGGGAGGCTTGGGAGGGGCCGCGCGCTCGGCCTGGATCCTGGGTGACTTGGACGGGGGCTGGGGTGCGGCGCGCTAGAGTAAGCAACGAGTTGGCGAGGTGGTAGACTTACAGGATTGCTGTAAATGTAGCCGGTGGGTTGGCCCATGGCAGCGGCCGCGCCACCGTCGTTGCTGTTCTCGCGCGACATTTCGGCTGACGGCGGCTGGGGGGAGGGCGAACCATGGCTAGGAGAGGGCGAAATGTGGGCGGGGCCCGCGTTGCGCATCTTGGCCCACACCTCATCGTCTGGTGCCTCGAGCGTGTCGCGGTCCTGGAAGAACTGAACGACGGCGAGCACCTTGTCGGGGTTCTCCTCCTGCTCGGCGCGCGTGATTCCATTGTCATCGAGAATCTTTTGCCACTCCTGAGGCATACCAGTGTCTGCATGTCAGCAGTGTCAGTCGCTCGGGCACGTACACTGGCCAGTGTTGTAGTCAAAGCCGACATGGGTGAGATGGATGGGGTCATAGGGGGTGGAGATGATCGGGGTCTTGTTGGTGGTGGTGAGGAGATCTCGGGCGTCAGTCCACGTCTTGCATAATGTGCTCACCGCTCAGCACGCCAAACATGCTCTTCTTGTCCTTTGTGCTCTTGCCGGTGCCGCTCCGGGCCCGCATCGTCGGCGTGTCCCTCGGGCTGTCCTGGCTCATCTGGACGGGGATGGACGGACCGATGCCTAGTTTCTGTTCGAATGTCTGTTCAAGAGGTGGGCTGGTAAGGGGAGCAGAAGAGATCATTGTGCTACTGCCAGTAGACGTGTTGCCGATAGAGGGGCTGCGGTTTTCACGGTAGGCGCTGCCGCCATTCATCGAGGCTGGCGTGGCAGGGTGGTGGTCGTTGGGAGGCAGTGTGCCGGAGCGAACCGGGCGGGAAGCCTGGGCCGGCTGAGCCCCTGACATTGAAGAAGAGTGACGGTTCAGGTTGGGCGAGTTGGGAGAGTAGCTGCCGTGCATGGTCTGAACACGCGACGAGGGGGCCGAGGCGAGCTGCAGAYGAYGKRTARSMGWCAGAGTCCATGCGCGAGGATGAGGCCGAGAGCGGGGCGGCAAAGTTGGGTTGATGCTGCTGCTGCTGCTGCTGTTGTTGGTAGTAGGGCGACTCTTGCGAGCGGTACGAGCCGTAAGAGTCTTGCCGATAGGGGGCGCCGGGGGGGTCTGAGCGGAAGGCCGAAGGGGGGTTCCCGCCCAATGCAGAGTTGGGGGCCCTAGGTGAGACTGTCATGCCGAGGCCGAGGTCGGACGATTGGCCGTACGAGTTGCGCGATGGCTTTGCGGTAAAGGTCTGGCTGATGGGCAGGTCGGGGGGTTGAGTCATGGGGGTGGCGCCGGTGTCTACGTGGAGAGGTGGTCAGTTTATGTTTCGGATTGTCTGGGAGGGTGGTGGAGGGGGGAGAGAGGAGAGAGGATGCCGACGGACGACTCACACTCTGCCTGAGGATGACGAATTGCGCCGACGCCTATACGTTTGGGGCTGGTGTGGTTGCCGGACATGGCAGTGGTGGGAGGCAGTGGGAGGGGGCAGTCTTAGACTCGGAGCCAGCCGAGTAAGGACTGGGGTTGGTTG
>PQXP01000178.1:0-50454 GCA_002973495.1 Apiotrichum akiyoshidainum
CCCCCCCCCCCCCCCCCCCCGCGTCGTTATCTTGGAACAGGAAACAGGAGACCGCTTCTTCTTCTTTCCCATCTCTTCTCTTCACTTCCTCATCTTCTCATCCCCCCATCCCATCAATCCAATCCCCATCCCCCATCCCCCATCCCCCATCCCCCATCCCATCGCACAGTCGCGTGTCTCGTGTCTCGTGTCTCTCCTGTCCCTTCATCCTCTCCCCGCCCCGCACCCCCCACCTCTCTTTCCGTACCCTTTCCGCTTTCCATACGTACTCTACCTCCCAACCTACCTGCCTACCACCACCGCTGCTCAACCCACTCGCAGCACAACAAAAAAAAGTCTCACATCCACTATCATAAACATCCCATCCACCCCCCCATCCCCACACTCTTTTACTGTAGGCATCACCCACTCGGTAGCACCGACACACAGCCATGAAGCCTCTCAGGAAGCTCACCCTCTCTCGCAAGAGCTCGAGGCAGAGCATGCGCGAGGAGACCCCCCCGGTTCCTGCTCTTCCCGGATCCGGCACTAGCAACGGCTCAACTACCCCGCCCTACGCTAGCGCAAAGTCGCCTTCCACAAGAACGCGCCCACCGGAGAGCAACAGTGCTGGCGCTGCCGCCATCGGCTCCCTCACCCCCGACGCAAAGTCTCGCGAGGGCAGCATTCGCAAGAAGAACGCGCCAAGCTCATTCAACGGCATCGGCTCTGGCAACTGGCCCGACCAGCGTAGCGACTCGTACGAGGACGACGGGGACCGCAAGCGCCGGGGCTCCCTTGCGTGAGTTGAACAAAGTGTCGCTGGTGTGCTAACCCCCACAGCTCAAAGGGCAAGCGCCGTCTGTCTGCCATCTTCAACAGCAGCTCGTCGTCCAAGAACCTCGCCGCCCAGGCGCGCGGATCCTCAGCCGAGCCTGAGCACACACCGGTGACGCCCGTGACCCCGAACGGCAACGGCCACAGCAATGGACACACTTCGGTGGGCTCGTTCAAGCCGCTTCCGGAGCCCCTCGACTATGAGGATGCACACCCCGGCCTGGGCATCAACCTCAACGACTCTACCTCAACACAGTCGTCAACGGACCGTGCCCTCCCGGCCTTGCCCAAGAATGGTCCCCTCGCCTCCGCCCCCACTACGCCAGTCGCCGCCGCGCCCAGCCCTGGTGCCATTACAGCGGCCGTCGCGCAGCTCAAGGTGAACGGCGACGGTATGGTCAGCACCCCGACGCGTTCCGTCTCCTCGGGCTTCCCCTTTGACTCGTCGTCTCCTGCCCGTGGTCTGTCCCAGCCCCCGTCGGCGTTTGACTCGGGCGCGCCGTCCCCCTCCCGCCAGGAAAGGCAGGAAAAGGTCAACAACCTCTACTCGCAGTGGGCTGACGACTCGGACGACGATGGCGAAGAGTTTGGATTCCTCACACCCTCCGAGGGACTGAGTGAAGTGGAGGAGGAGGACGAGGACGACGAGAATGTGGTCGCGGGCGCGACCAAGAAGCGCGCCGACAGGTTGGCGGCAGCACCGCACACGAACGGATCAAAGACCTACGCCAGCTCGCTCACGCCGTCCACTGCCACTGGCGTGTCCAGCGGCGGCCCCAAGGTCCGCCGTTCCAAGGCTGGCGCTGCCAAGGTGCGCTCCCAGCACTCCCTCACCCGTGGTGACCCGACTTCCATCGATCAGTCGGCTTGCCTCGCCACGGACCTTGACCTGTGTCGCAAGGCTCTGGCCCTCTTCCTCTCGTCCAAGATGCGCGAGGCCGAGCAGCTCCTCATCGACAACGACCCGCAGCACAACCACCTGTACCTGCAGCTTGGTCACGGCCTGATCGAGTCGCTCAAGGGCCTCATGACCTTTGACTCGGAGGACCTCCTGAGTGCCCTCGAGATTACAAAGGGTACGGCGTACACTGCGAGCGCCCTCCGTCGTCCGACCGACTCTGTGTTCTCCAAGATTGGCGGTCTCGTTCGCTCTGGCCACGGCGTCGCACGCATCAGGGCGATGAGCGTCCTTGAGCGCCACGCCGAGCTGACGTACGCCGAGACGATGCTCATCAAGGCGATCATTGCCATTGTCGCTGGTGGTGACTGGCTTGGTCTTATCAAGGAGGCGCTCAACATGCGCAGTGCGCACGGTATTTACCGCACCCTGCAGCAGTACCTCGACGAGGCCGACAAGAACGGCTATGACGATGACATTGACATGGACTTCCGCTCGGGCGTCCTTCTCGGCACCGGCACGTCGTCGCTCATGCTCTCGATGCTGCCGGCACGCGTGCTCAAGATTGCCGAGGTGTTTGGCTACGCGGGCGACCGCACCCTTGCGCTCGACACGCTCATGTCTGCCGGTGGATGGACGCAGGGATCGGCCGTTCCTGCCTACAACGAGAACAATGAGGGTATCCGCCGCCCGATCTGCGACATGATCCTCCTGACCTTCCACCTGGTTATTTCTGCCCTCATGCCTGTCACTGGCGTCGACGTCGATATGGCCAGGAACGTTCTCAACTACAACATTAAGCGTTACCCTAACGGTGAGTGACAATCCTAGCAACTATGACTGACATTAGGCATCTTCTTCCTCTACTTCAAGGCCCGTCTCCTTACTAATGAGGGCGAGCCCGAGCAGGCAAACGAGAGCCTGCAGAAGGCACTCGAGCTGGACCTCGAGTATGTGCAGCTTCAGCACATGTGTCTGTGGGACTATGGCTGCAACTACCTGCAGCTCACCAACTGGGAGGGCGCTCGCCAGTGCTTTGACATTTTGCGCCAAGAGTCCAACTGGTCGCGCGCCGTGTACACGTACGCGATGGCCGTCAACGTCATGGAGCTTTCCGACGACCCCGCCTTCCCCGAGTCGACGCCCGAGGCGGCTGTCGAACTGCTGCTGCAGATGCCCAAGCTCGTGAAGAAGATGGCGGGCAAGTCGCTGCCGATTGAAAAGTTTACCGCGCGCAAGGCCCGCAAGTTTATCGGCCAGGGCAACCGCCTCTTCCTTCCGGCGATGGAGCTCGCGTATGTGTTTGGCTCGCTTGGCCACACGCCCCGCCGCCTGCTCCTCGGCCAGTGGCTGCCGCACATCAACRCMGAGCTYSCGCGCCTCGAGGCKTCSMCTYYCGASWCGTSGTACWSCKGYACCGWGKWCTGKSMCAGSYSMGTMRKTTTKATCGRKMTGMGYSRTYYCYSTYSCGCSGAKTCTGAMWGSCAGRMWAWGTGCTTRRCMACYTCCTMCKCGGCATGGTGCAGGGTGTCGCGCGGTACCAGCCCGTTGAGGCGAGTGATGCGGCGCGTGCGSWSSCKCCGRGCGAGMCKGCAGATGAMGCGCTGGACGCTGCTGCCGAGGCCGACTTTAAGGCTGTTATTGCCGCAGCCCCCAACGTCCGTCTCGACCACTACCTGCTGTTCCACAACCACTACGAGCTCGGACGCCTGTACGCCAAGCGCGGCGACGTGGCCAACGCAAAGGCCAACTTTGAGGTTGTCATGAACAACAAGCTCCCGCAGCCCAACCTGCATTCGGGTCCCAAGGCCGGCAAGTACTCGCTCGAGGGCGCGCTGCAAATCAAGGTGCACGCGGCGATGCAGGGCCTCACCGAGAAGGGTTCCACCAAGAGCGGGAAGACTGGAAAGGCTGGAAAGCACTAAGCTCAAGCTAAGCTCGCAAACCGGTTTCGGCTAGCTGCTCGGTCAAGGTGTATGAGGGAGCGGGGTTCGGCGTTGTTGTTTAGCGTGAGGCAAACGAGGGGGGGTAGTTTTTCTCCTTTTTGTGTTTCCGACGTGGCTCGGGGTTCAGATGTTTTGTAGTAGGAGCTAGTAGCGTAATTGTTGCTCTGGTCGCTGCGATGGCAGGATGATTTCTTGAAAGTGTACTCGGAGACTAGCGCTGGTGGTGGTGACTGCTTGCTGGCCCAAGCTATGCGGCACTACAGATGCATACACGGATAATAATGGAACGCGGGGAACGCGGGGAAACGGAACGGGGTGAACGGAACGGGGTGTCGTCGGCAAGTTGCAGGCAGTTGGGCAACGGGGGCTGCCTGCCACAGTGGCGGAGTTGATTGGCCCGGCTGGGAAAATTGCCTCCGCTCAGACAGCCGTCAGGAAGGAAACAGCCAGGAATCGGCAGGAATCCCATGAGGCAATAGCGCAGTAGGCGAGCGATGCATAGAACAAAGGGTACGCGGGGTGGGGTGGAGTGGAGCGGAGTGGAGTGGATGCACACATTGCAGCAGCAGCGAGCATTGCAGCGACCTGACCCGAGGAATTGAGGCAGATTTCGGGTCTGAATCCAGGCTGGCTGCTGCTGCCCACACGGCGCAGCACTCGAGTAGAGAGACAAAGCCTGGCCGGCCACGCCACCACCACCACCACCCAGGCCACGACGCCGGCCGGCGACCACCCACCCAGGGTGTGATTACTTTTTTGCATCCTCAGTGTCATTCTTTTCCTTTTTTCTCTCATACCACCACCCCACGACATCCAGTCCAGTGTTTGGTATCCGGTCTCGCGAACAGGCTCTACGTAGTAGCCTCGCCGTCGTCTCCCCTCTCTCGCGTCGCTTGTGCGGTTTTTAATCACCTCTGCACGGCACCCTGACTGTAAGTACGAGAACAATGAGCGCTTTCTTTACACACCAACCTCGTGGTGGTGGTTATAAAGGCATCCTTGGTCGAGTGCGCGACTTTGTCTCTCCCAACCCCTCGCCACCATACACCCTCCTCGTGCCCACCGCTAGCAGCCAAACCTACACGCGCGCCTGCACAGGTAGCGAGCGCGCACCGCGACCTGGGCCGTAGACCGTAGCCGTAGCCGTAGCCGTAGCCGTAGCCGGTAGCTGGCACACGAGCAGACGAGAGGTCTCAGCCTCCGTCGAGAGCTCGACCCCCTCTTTGGCCACCACCTCTCCCACTCGAACGACTCGTCCCGCCACACCTCGCCCGCATCCCACTGACATTCCAGGTGGCCAGATCTCACCCTCGAGACGGCGGCCCGACCCGACAACCCCCCACCACAACTTCTGCTCCCAGCACCTCCGCTGTCAGTCGTTGCTGTTTAAAGCACTCTTGAGTGTCTAAATTCGCCAAGTCGGTCAACCCATTTGTCAACAATGAGCACCACTGTTACTGAGACGCTGCGTCTTCGCAACGGCACGATCCGCGCGCAGGCGTGGGACGACTCGCGCGCTTCGTCGTGGCCGACCCCCGCGGCGTCGGCTGACCTTGTGCGCGCCCTCGACAACTCGGTCGAGGGCGGACGCCTCCCTCCGGCTCCGGCTCGCCAGCCTCGCCTCCAGCTCAACCCTCCCCTGCCCGCTGCTGCCCACCCGGCGCTCACTGCTCCGGTCTCGGACATGGAGGTCCACGCTCTTGTCGATGCTATCATCGCTCAGCGTGAGGCTGTTGGTGGCCCCCTCGATGGCAACGGCGACGAGAGCGCCTTCTTCGCCGCCGACCTCTCGGCCGTCTACGAGGCGGTCGACATGTGGCGCCGCTCCGCCATGGGCGAGCGTGTCGAGATCTTCTACGCTGTCAAGTGCAACCCCTCGCCCATGGTGCTGCACCTGCTCTCGCTCCTCGGCACCAACTTTGACTGTGCGTCTACCGCCGAGATCCAGCAGGTTCTTTCGCTCCCCTCGGCCCCGTCCCCCGACCGCATCATCTTTGCCAACCCCTGCAAGCCCCCCAGCTTTATCCGCACGGCCAACAACGCCGGCGTCGAGATGATGACGTTTGACAACGCCGATGAGCTCCACAAGATCAAGCGCGCCCACCCCAACGCCAAGCTCGTTCTCCGCATCCTCACCGACGACTCCAAGTCGCTCTGCCGTCTGGGTCTCAAGTTTGGCGCGCCCCTCGACACTTGCCCCGGTCTCCTCCAGCTCGCCCGCGAGCTCGACCTCAACGTTGTCGGTGTCTCGTTCCACGTCGGCTCGGGATGCAAGGAGCCCGAGCAGTTTGCCGACGCCATCTGGCGTGCCAAGCGTGTCTTTGACATGGGCGCCGCTGCCGGCTACAAGTTTGACCTCCTCGACATTGGAGGCGGCTTTGAGCGCGAGACTTTCAAGCAGATGTCCGAGGTTATCACCGAGAACCTCAACCTCTACTTTCCCCTCGACGAGGGTGTCCGCGTGATTGCCGAGCCCGGACGTCTTCTCGTCTCGTCGGCGTTCACTCTCGCGACCAGCATCATTGCTCGTCGCCGTGCCCTTGAGGGTGCTGCTGCTCCTGCCCCTGCTGCTGAGGGTGAGGAGCAGGGTGCCGACGTCATGTACTACATCAACGACGGTGTGTACGGCTCGTTCAACTGCATCATGTTCGACCACCAGATCGTGCACCCGTACCCTCTGACGATCGGCAACGCGCCCGCGCCCTCGGCTGCGCGCCCCGCGTTCCCCCCTCCCCCCAACGTCGCGATGCCCACCGATCTTACTGTCCAGCTCGGCTACAACGCGACCGAGCGCGCGTCCGTCTGGGGCCCGACCTGCGACTCGATCGACCTCATCCGCCAGCTCGTCGCGCTCCCCCGCGGCGTCGAGGTCGGCGACTGGCTCGGCTGGGGCGAGATGGGCGCGTACACGCTCTGCGCCGCGTCGACGTTCAACGGCTTTGCCCGCTCCGACGTCCACTGGACCACCGGCGGCGACTCGGCCAACGCCCGCCAGACCCGCGCCGCCCTCGCGTCGTTCCGCCCGTGAGAGCCCTTTGAACTCACTTGTGCACATGTAAACGTTTGTACCCGTGTGATGTGCTGTGTGTATGGGCTGTCGTCTTATAACTACTTGGTTAGCTAAATGAATAGAGAAAGTGAGAAAGTGAGAAAGTGAGAGTGGTGCGTGGTGCGTGGTGCATGCGAGGAGCAGATCAGAGATGCAGAGGGGTGGATGGATGGCTGGCTGGGCTGGGAGGGAAGACACCTTAGTCAGGGTGACGCGCTTGCCTTTACGCGACGGGAACAAAGTCAGTCACATTATACATTGGATGCGCCAGACGCGTCAACGCCGCCCCCCTTGCCCTTTTGATTTCTGACCAAAGACAACAACAGCACCACCACAAGCCCATGCTCTCATAATGGACACAGAGGGTACTCACATCGACCCTCCACCACCAGCGGCAACAGCACCAGCGCCAGCACCAAGCGGCCCCCTTGCAGCCATGTTGAGCAAGGACTCTGCCGCCGCCAGTGTCGGCACCAGCGCGACGACGAGCGCAAACGGAACAACAGGCACCAGCACACCGACTCCATCCCTCCAGCTCGCAGCCGCACCGTCGGGAGCAACACAGGCCGCGCCGCGGAAGCGCAGGAAGAAGGATCCCGCCCCCGCTGCGAACCAGGGCCGCCTCACGTTCGGCGCGCACGGCATCAGCGTCACGGCGCCGCCTCCCCCGCCACCGCCCGAGCCCGACGCCGAGCCCGACAAGGACAAGGAGAAGAAGACAAAGGCCAGGGCCAAGGCTAAGCGCAAGAGCGACGGTGCGTACCCGAGGGAAGGCGTGGTGCTGTAATTCATCCCGATACCACATCTGCCTTCCTCCAGCGACCTTGTTCCTTTGAGCTGACGGCAGAGCACATCGTGGTCGACTCGGACGAGGACATTGTCCCGATTGGCCCGCCAGCAAAAGTGGCAGCGGGCCGGAAACGCAAGAACGCACCCGCCGCGGCAGCGGCAAGGAACGTGCCGGCGCCGGTGCCGGAGATCGTCGCGCTCGCGGACGACGGGTTCAGTATCCTGTCGCCCGACTCGTCGCCGCCGCGGCCGCGGTCCAAGACTGGACAGAGGAAGGTGGCCAACAACTCGCAGGGGTCGCGCGGCGCGCCGGGCTCCCAGGGCTCGCTCCCCTCCGGCTCCCGCGCCGTGTCGCCTATTCCCGTCGACGGCGGAAGCGGCACTAGCAGCAGCAATGCAAGTGTCGTCAACGGCAGCACCAGCACGAGCAAGCCCGTTGGACCGAAGAAGATTGCGTTCGCGGGCGACGCGGGAAAGCCGGCGCACGCGTTCTTCTCGAAGCGCCCCGCCCCCGCCCCTGCTCCCGCCGTCTCCTCGTCGCCGCTGGCCCCGCCGGCCGAGCTCCCTGGGACTGCAGCCGCGCCAGTGCCAGCGCCCACAGACTCGACAGCACCAGCTGCTGTCCACTCGTTCTTCAACCTCGCGGGCCGCGAGCAGGGCGTGCTCAAGAAGGGCTGGGGCAGCGTGCGCGAAGGGGAGGAGCCGCATGCTCCGCTGCCTGCTGGAGAGTGGCCGCAGCATGTCGGTTACGCGCCTGTCGAGGCGTACGAGGGACGGCTTCCCCGACGAGCGTGCCCGGCGGCAGCGTTCGCGAACCAGCACGAGGAAACTGCATCGGCTACTCCGATAGCGACTACCTCCACTACCCCAGTGTCACCGGCTTCACCGCCCCTCCCGTTCCCCGCCGGCATTGCCCCGTTCATTCTCGAGCACCCCGCGATCCAGGCCGTGTTCGCCACCACGCTCGCGCCAGAGAACCGCGAGGCGTGGGCCGAGCTGCACCGCCCGCGCACCGCTGGCAGCGTGCTCGGCAACGAGCTCGAGGCGTCCTACCTGCGCGACTGGCTCATGGCGCTCTCGGTGGGACGGAAAGAAGCACGCCACGTGATCCGGCGGATACCGCGCAAGAAGCTGAACCCCGACACGGCGTGGATCGTCGACGACCTGTACGGCGAGCCCTTTACGGACGACGCGTACGAGGACATTCCGGAGCCGGTCGACGAGCCCGACTTTCCGCTCGGCGGCAGGCCGGACACGTACCCGCCCATCGAGTACTGGATCGGCAACGCGCTGCTGCTGACTGGCCCGAGCGGCTCGGGCAAGTCTGCGGCCGTGCATGCCGCGGCGGCCGAGCTGGGCTGGGACGTGTTCGAGGTGTACCCGGGTATCGGGAAGCGGACAGGCACCAACGTGCTCGCGCTCGTCGGCGATGTCGGCAAGAACCACATGGTCGGCGAGAAGAAGGACGCCAAGGACGCGGCGCAGGTGGCAGCGGCCAAGAAGAAGGCCGCCGCCGCGTCGTTCTTTGGCGGCAGCAGCAAGAAGAAGGAGACAAGCACCGGGTCAAGCTCGGACCCGATCGCGCTGGACGACACGCCTGTCAAGTCCAAGCCGAAACCTATTGCCGAAGAACCAACGCTGCAGCAGCAGGCACCGCCGGCATCCAAGCAGTCGCTCATCCTCATCGACGAAGCGGACATTCTGTACGACGACGAGGCGACGTTCTGGCCCGCGGTCGTGCAGCTCATTGCCGGCTCGCACCGCCCCGTCGTCATCACTTGCAATGGTAAGCTCCCTGAGTGCTGCCACAGCTGACGCCAGACCTCGCGCGTATTCCGCGCGACTCGATCCCGATCCACACGACGCTATACTTTGAGCCCCCCGCGCCGTATCTCGCGCAGGCGTATCTCGGCGCGATTGCGGCCAAGCACGGTGTCCCGGCAGACACTGCGGGTCTGTACGCGCAGAGCACTCGCGTGCCTGTCGACCTGGTCGACGCCCCGCTGCCGCCGAACGGACACGAGCCGGCGCTGCTCTTCGACCTGCGCTCCGCCATTGCGCAGATGCAGCTCGAGCGCGGACGCGGTACGTCCGCCGCCGTCGCCGGCAATGTGCAGAAGGACAACGACATTGACATGGGCAAGATGTTCCGTGCGCTCGAGGGCCTCTCGTTTGCGGACGCGCATGTGGCGCCACGCGCATGGGCGCGGATGGAGGTGAGCCTCAGGCATGGTTGACAACTGACTCCAGGTTGTTGAGATTGACCGGCTGGAAGAGGGCCCAGACGACGTGGATGGCCACCGCGCGCTGCTGAAGCCTGATGCGGAGGACCAGCCCGTGCTGGCCGCCAGCTCGCACGCGGGACAGATTGCATCTGCACTCGCAGCACTCGCGGCCCCGTCGCCACGTTTCTTTGCGGACGCCTACAGCTTTGGCAACTACTACGACTCGTCCGTCTCCGCCACCGCCGAGTGGGATCCGTTCGGCGGCGCACACGATCTCGTCTCGCCTCTCCAGCTCGCGCAGACGCGGTACGTGCGGCACGTGCTGCCCGCGCTCGACGAGGTCGTGACGCTCGCGTGCCGGCTCCTCCCGCACCGGAGCCTGTTCACCGAGACGCTCCCGGTCCTCCGGCAGCTCGTCGCCGCGGACGACATGCTCGAGGACGCGGACCGCGCGGCGGTCGTCGCGGGCGTGCCGAGGGTCAACCGCCTCACGGGCCGGACGATGCGTGGGGCGGCGCGGTACGAGCGCCACGTCGTGATGGAGGAGGGCGGGCTCGCGGTGCTGCGGGCCCGCGAGCTGGAGTGGGGGGGTGATTGGTAGCAGAGCATGGAGCACGGGAGGGAGAGAGCGGGACAGGCCATAGCATGTAGGAGGGTCAGACATCGGTGTGCATTGAGGCGTCCGAGAGATGCGTCGCGTATATGACTGTGACGGAGACTGGAGACTGCAACGGGAGAGTAGCTATGGATGTACTGCACTGTGCGCCACGCGATGCCACTGCCTGTTGACGTTATAACACGTTCACGCCGACCGACAACAGCCAGTCAGAGACGGCTGGATGGTGGACATGAAACGCCGCCCAGTGCTTCCGCGAGGCCTGACATGGATCGCATGGACATGGCCTGCAGCGTGGCCCGCCACTGCCAAGTGTATCTGGCCATCTGGCCAACGATGGGATGCGCGACGTGCCGTGTCGTGGTGTCGTGTGGTGTCTTTTCGCGTCGTGTCCTGTGATCGTGATCGTTACCATGATTGTGGGACAGACGTGCGCCGCAATCAGTAGGCGTGCCTACGATATGCCGCTTGCAGCAAGAAGCCAGCTCCCAGCAAGCTCCCAGCTCCCAGCTCCACCAGACGTGATGGGCGCGCAAATGAAGGTTGGCTGCCACGACCCCAAAGCGGCAGGAATGCCCGCTCGCGGTGGTTGAGTGGTCGTCAAGCCATGGCATTCACACACAAAGTCACATTTCCCATTCACTCCAGCCAGCCAGCCAGCCAGCCAGCCAGCCAGCCAGACCCGCCTCTATATTTGTGTTTGAATAAATACCTTTGGCAAACTCTCCTCCCCCTTCGCCACCCATCTCCCCTCTTCCCACATTACCAGAACAACCAGCACCATGTCCGACAAGCTCGCTGCCACCACCACCGCCCCGGCCGCCGCCGCCGCACCGACCGTCAAGGCGACCCCGCCGTCCCCGCCTCCCGTCGCGCCCCTCGGCCTCCCGACCAAGGACGACACGCCACGCGCCGACGACGACGAGCACCGCGAGCAACAGCAGGAGCAGGCCACCGCCGGCAGCTCGTTCTTTGCGTTCGCCAAGCCGGTACGTCGGGACAGGACACTGCGTGCGGACGAGCTATGCTGACGCTATTTCTTCTTCTTCTGCTTCTGTTTATCGGGTTGTCACTGCTGGCTGCTGGCGTGTCCCTGCATGACGACATGGCGCCCGCCCGATCGCCTTCGCGACCTTTCCCACCGCCGCCGCCGCCATCGGTCTCGGCCCCAACGCGCACATCCCCATTCTGCTGACTTGTCTGCGCCACCGCTGCGTGCTGTACATGGTACATGGGATGCTCGCTGCATGATGCTGTTGCCGTCCGCCCGGCTCGCCAAAACATTCGCCATCCCCCCTTCCTCCCTCCTGCCCTGGCTCCAACAACTCGCACCTGCACCCCCACTTGCTCCAACAGTACCTCGACCAGGCCAAGCCGTACGTCGACCGCGCAGCCGCGCAGGCCAAGCCGTACGCGGACGCGGCGCTCCAGAAGGCCAACGAGCTCAAGGGCAAGATTGAGGTGAGTATCAAGCACACCGGCCCAGCCGATCGGGGGCCCAGCTCTGGTGTCGGTCATCTCTACTTTGCCGAAAGTCACACCGCCACAGCGTCGTGCATCCGAGTGTACACGCCCACTGCTCCGCGGACCGTGCTGACCCCGTAGGGCACGTCCCCCACCTCCCCCTCGGCCGCCGCCGCGGCGCACGACCCCGCGGACCCGCACGCCGTCGCCGCTGCCGAGCCCCGCATGGCCACCTCGCCGACCGACAAGGCCAAGAGCGCGTTCGGCTTTGGCCTCGCGTCGCTGCAGTCGGCATACCAGCAGGTCGGCGCGGCGATCGACGCCAAGACGGCCACCCCCGACAAGCCGGGACTGTTCACACAGGTGTCGAGCGCGGTGCAGAAGGGCGTCGAGAACTTTAACCAGGCGCTCGTCGAGGTGAGTGCGGTGCGGAGAGCGGGGAGAGAAGGGATAGCAGAAGCTACTTGGAGGGATTCGCGTGCGGATCTTGGGTGCGTGCGGCCTCCGGGCCGGTGGCGATAAGGACGATCAGCTGCTCCTCCCCCACCCGCCAGCCCCAGGCAGGCAGATAGCAGCGATGGTGGGCTGTCGCCACTGCGTGGGGCCCACTGGCAAAGATTCGGACAAGCCGCTGGCATGGTTCTGACAGCCCGGCTGCCGTTCGGCAGAGGTGTCCAAAGACGGCAAGCTGAGCTTTGCGTGATGAACAGCTGTGTCTGTCGTACTTGCGGCAGGCTGACATTGCCGCCCTGATGACCCTTACACTGTCCGTTTCCTTGGCCCGATGCCTCTTGTGATGTGTCGTTGTGTCTCTTCCGTGCCCTCTAGGATGCCTGCACGACGTGTGTGTGCGGCGCACGGCCCGTGCAGTCGGCCGGCCACCTACCTAGCTACGGCAACCGCTGCCGCAGTGGCAGTGGCAGTGTCGACGCCGGCGGAGCGTGAGCCCGGCCGGCGCCCAGTCTGCCTTTTGGTTTGTTTCCCTTTGTTTTGTTTTTGACTTTCCTTTCCTATTGTGCTTTTGCGCTTTTGCATTATTGTCTGCCCTGCCCCGCTGACCACCGACGCAGCCGTTGAACCCGAACCAGCCGAGCGCATCGCCCTACCACCGCCCCGGTGAGGCTGCTGCGGCCACTGGAGCTGCGTCTGCTGCTCCCGCTACCAAGACTGGCGCTGCGGACGCATCTGCTGCTGCCGCTGGCGGTGCTACTTCGGCGCACCCGATTGTCACTACGACCAACACTGTGCCGCATAACAACGCAGCGGGCGACGAGGCCCTTGCGTAGGCCGCCGCGGCAGTGTAGCTAGTAGCAGCAGGCAGGACCTTGCTTGTACTTGGCCGAGATATTAGGATGAGAGACTGATGCAGTTCTTGACCGTAGGACAACCAAGTGCCACTGGGCGGGGTTTCGGAAATATAAAAAATCCGCGAGCCGGGGGGGGGTTCTGGATGATCATGGATGAGCGCACTTTTGAGCCCCGCTCGTTTTGAATTCTCTTTTTTCCAAAACAGCGCGTGGCATTCCATTATTAATAATAGTATTAGAAAAGGAATTGAAATGGGGGAAAAAAATGTGCAGCTATTAGGAACAGAGTCTAAATGCTTAATGTAATCGAGACTAATACAGTCTTTTTTTGGTGTATTAGGACTAGGCCGAGGAAAATATATTTGCCCCAATTGCCTGGGGCCGAGCATGAGCCAGCCAGCCAGCAGCCAGCCAGTGCTGTGCCTCCCGCGGCCGTTCCCCCCGTGCCCCCCCCTCCCCTCCCCTCCCTTCCTTCCCTCGCTCGCTCACATCCACCGCCAACACCACCACCGTTCAGCATCCACCTCGTCCTCGTCCTCCTCATCATCTCCCTCACCGCCCTCTACCCCCCTCTCGCCACTCTCCACCCCGTCGAATCAGACACCCACCACAACCACAACCACCCTTCGACGCACTCTCAAAAGCGTCTCACTCCTTTGGTGAGAATCACTCCAGCTCCGCTCCCCGTCGCACCCCACCACCCCCAGCCCGACGCCGCCGCGCTGGCCCTCCCCCCTCCCCCTTGCTGTCAATTCTTTCTGCCCGTCTCTTCCCTCTCGGCGCGCCAACACACTGAGCGCTCTTGCTCCGCTCCACTCCCCCCTCCCTCCCCTTCACACCCCCTCCCCTCCGTGACTCTGAAAGCACCGTGCTGACCTCCGTGCCCCGCTGCTCCGCCGCCGCTATATTTTTCACTTGCCTTCCACAACACCCGTGCTTGCTCATCGTCAACACACGCCTCCAACTTCCATCATCCCCCGCAACCATCTCGCCCTTCCCCAACTTTGGTCATCTCGCCCGCGCGTGTACTGATCCTTGCCACTCCCTCTCCTGTTGCACTGTGCCGCCCGTGCTCCCATCGGCCTATCGCGCGCAAATCCCATCCACCGACAACGCGCCAAACACGCACACCTCCATCCACCACTCCCATCCCATCCGTCCCTGGCCACACCTTGACCACAATCCACACGCGCCATCCACAGACAGAGTACCCCACCGCTCTCCGTCTACACGCCGCCGTCGCGCCGGCCCCCTCCGCGAGACACCAACAGGTTCCCGCCCCCAGCGAAAGCGAACACGCCCCATCCAAGTGGTGCGCGCAGAGAGATCGCCGGTGCACGCGCTCAACGTTAGTATCTCCCCTTCCTGCCCCAAGTTCCACCCTCGTGGAGGCACATCACAAGACCAAGCAACTGCTGCACATGTCGCTGCGCGTGGATGGCAGGATGCCAGAAAGCGTGGCCCCCAAGTTTGTGCACGGCACCGCCGGAACGGGTGAAACTGGGACGGATGGGTGCAAAGAGAGTGGGGGGATGCGCGGGTACGCGTTGCCGAAGCCAGCGCACCATCCCTCCCATTCTCACCCAGCCATCCACCGTCCCAACACTCTCTGCCCGAGCACGCCGTCCACATGCTTCAGAGCCTGCCTCCGCTGTGCTGGCCAAAACAAAAGTCAACACATGCTTGGTGGCCACCTTCCGCCGCGGCGCAGATGGCGCAGATGCGTGCGCACGGGCCGGAGACGGTCGCGCGTTCCCCTCGAGGCCTTGTGCTGCGAGCGGCAACCTTCTGCATTGCCCCGTCGCCACGCACACGCCCGCACCACGTTCCCTACCACGCACCCACCGCGCCCCTTGCTAACGCCAGTCTCTAATACCTCCTCCTCCCCTCCCTACCACCATGGCCGACCCCTCCACTGAGATCGACCTCGACTCGGTCATTGACCGCCTCCTTGAGGGTGCGTGAGAAAGAACCAGAACTTGTGCTCACAAACAGTCCGCGGTAACCGCCCCGGCAAGGCCGTCCAGCTCCAGGAGTACGAGATCAAGTACCTCTGCACCAAGGCGCGCGAGATCTTTATCGGCCAGCCCATCCTCCTCGAGCTCGAGGCCCCGATCAAGATTTGCGGCGACATTCACGGCCAGTACTACGACCTCCTCCGTCTGTTCGAGTACGGTGGTTTCCCCCCGGAAGCCAACTACCTCTTCCTTGGTGACTACGTCGACCGTGGCAAGCAGTCGCTCGAGACCATCTGTCTCCTCCTCGCGTACAAGATCAAGTACCCCGAGAACTTCTTCATCCTCCGTGGTAACCACGAGTGTGCCTCGATCAACCGCATCTACGGCTTCTACGACGAGTGCAAGCGCCGCTACAACATCAAGCTCTGGAAGACCTTTACCGACTGCTTCAACTGTCTCCCCATTGCCGCCATCATCGACGAGAAGATCTTCACCATGCACGGTGGTCTCTCTCCCGACCTCCAGTCCATGGAGCAGATCCGGCGAGTGATGCGCCCCACCGACGTCCCCGACACTGGTCTCCTCTGCGACCTCCTCTGGTCCGACCCGGACAAGGACATTACTGGCTGGAGCGAGAACGACCGAGGTGTTTCGTTCACATTCGGACCGGACGTTGTCTCGCGCTTCTTGCAGAAGCACGACATGGACCTCATCTGTCGCGCACACCAGGTCGTCGAGGACGGTTACGAGTTCTTTGCCAAGAGGCAGCTCGTCACTCTCTTCTCTGCGCCCAATTACTGCGGCGAGTTTGACAATGCCGGTGCGATGATGTCCGTCGACGACACCCTGCTATGCTCGTTCCAGATCCTGAAACCCGCCGAGAAGAAGGCGCCAAAGTACGGCTACGGCGGCGGACGGCGCCAGTAAGCGCCCCCACCCGTTCAGCGCGCGCGAGGACGACTCGGGTGCGGTGCCCCGGCGTGCGCGGCCGCGCACGACCAGCCCCAGGGAGCGATGAGACGATGATGATGCGATTCGAGAATGCGATTCTCCTACACTATACCAACCCCCCCAAACACAACCAACCCAACACCCAAACCAAACCGCAGCAAGTCACGGCGTCGGTTTCGATCCTTTCTTCCCCCTTTTCTCTCTTCTTCCCTCTCTCTTCTTCTTCATTGTTTCCCCCAACTCCCGACGGCGCACCGCTTGCCTGGCTCGAGGCTCGACGACGACGAACGGATGGACGCAGGGACCGGAACAACCCCGGATAGGATCAGCGCGCGTGTGCGTGTGCGAGCGAGGCATGTGTGCGCCGCCGTTGCGACACTGCTGCCGCCGCCGCAACCAGCGCACCTTTATTCTCTCCTCCCCCTTCCCAACCCCCCTTTCCGCGCGAAGAACCAGAAGAATGGCAAGCCAGCATTAGAAGTGACGTGTACGAGTGTGATGCGAGAGATTTGGCGACCGCGTGCGGGTGTGCGGGTGCAGAGGGCGACGGCTGCGGACTGAGCGGCAGGCGCGTGTGCGGCACACGACCACTGAGACGACCACTGACTGGGGAACGGTGCTCGCACGAGATACTGACACACATGCACGCAGCTGTTCCGGGCCATTGCTGCTGATTCCTATCAATTCAGCCCTTCGGACATGATTACGCGTTCAAACACTTGCGCTCACCCCCTGTTAGTGGACATTACAGACATGACAGGACCAGGATCGCGCAGTGGGACTGGATGGGGGGGCATGGGTGTGGCCTTCGGCAATATCGATCGAAACAGGAGAGACGAACAAGTCGTGACAGAATTAACGCAGATCGAGCCAGCCGGCGGCGAGCGAACACTCGTGAGCCCCCCAGCACGAAGCCAGTGTGTGCAGTCCGAGCGGAGTCAGACAGCGTACCGTTCGTGTCGACCCGAACGGACTGGGGACGGGAAATGCAGAGAACGTAGAGCATGATTGTAATGACGGTGGGAAATGGAAATGGAAAATACATGTAATGGGGGGGCCCAGCCAAGAACAAAAGAAAAATGGAAATGAATAACCAAATGGAAATGGAAAATAAATAATATGAATGAGTGGGAACTGGCTGTCCCGCTTGTTCACGTACATGTACATGCACGCACAGCGACTGCCCCAACGCTGCCAGTGCGCTGCACAGCGACTCGCCCCGCACGAGAAGGGCGCGGTGCGGTGGTGTGGTGCGCGTGGCACAGTGGTGTGTGTGTGTGGCGTAGCTACACTGGCTCTGGTATGGCAGACGCTGTCGGCGCGCTGGGCCGCAAGTTCGAGCCTGCGGTTTGAAGGGGCTCTGCAGCTGGATGGCAGATAGACACCATTCTGTGCTGCGTGCCACGACTCTGTACCCTGGCGCCATGTGCTGTTCTGCCTATTCATCCTTCTGGCACTGAAGCAAGAATCGTGCGGGCAATGTTCATCCGGCGGAGAGACGCGACTTGTGCCGCTGCAACGGTTCGGCGGAGAGGAGAGGCCTGTTTTTGCAGTAAACTCGAGCAGGCCACAAGGCAGTTCCAACATGTCCAGTGGCACTCGACCACCCGCACCGGCAGTCAGCAGGCTGGCCAGCGTACACTGCTGATGTTCCTCCAACGCGAGTCGGTACCAGTTCTTCAAACAAAACGAGAGCGTGCAACGAAACGGGCGCAGTGTTCCATCGCTTCTCGGCTGCGCGCAGGCGATCCTGCGCAACGCCGAGCGACGAGTTGTCCACTGTCCCGGCGAAGCGATAGGAGACCGGCGATCGGCATCTCCTCGGATCTGATCTCGCATTAATATACTGGCGATAAGTGGCGAGTGGCGAGTGCCGAGTGCCGAGTGTCGAGTGTCGAGTGTCGAGTGCAAACTGCAGCGAGAGTCGTGACGCCGGGGCAGCAGATCCGGAGACCTTGCCACTGACACACATGCACTGTCCTATTTTCCCGATATCCCCGCAGACCCTCAGTGATTCGGGCACATAGGTGGTTCGGGGCTGGTGCCACTGTGCCTCATGCCAGTTCCGTGACGCGTCCAGGATGATCGGTATTCGCCAGACCCCGCATTCACCTCGGCGGTGGCAGCCGTCTGGTGACGTGTCGTGCTCGGTTTGCGCCGTTGCTCGGTGCGGTCATCTGATCCACCACTTGTCAGTATAACTCTGGATATGCGTGTGCTGTCAGGATGGAGACTCCCGCTTCACCACTTTCCGACGGTTGGTCGTCGTGCTCCAAGCGAGTCATGTCCCTCAGCCATATTTCCCGAGCGTCCCAGGTACCTCTACCAGTCCACTCAGCATCTTCCTGACTCGACATCGCGCGGAGGTACACTTGCACCCGTACCGGCAGCGAGGGTGATTCCTTCATACAGCGGTGCTACGTTCTTGTCTTGTCGTACATACTACCAATGCCACCATGCACGACATTTGATTTCTCGGCTTCTCAGTGGACTTGATTTGGGTCAGAGCTGGATGCTCTCTTCGATATTGCTAATCTCAACACACCGGCCGCCGCTCCCCGGCATCTCATGCGACTGGCATCCTCCTCTCTCTGGTACGTCAGTTCACATCAGCAGATTACGCCTCAAGGCCGACCCAGCTGCCCTCTAGGCCGCTGCCGCTGTCGGCCGAGCTCTGGTTGGAGCCGGCGGTGTGGATTGAGGACGAGAGGTCCTCGGCGCCCTCGTGGTCGGACGACGACGCGGCGCTGCGGGCTGTCGACACGCTGCGCTTCTCGGAGAACGCCTTGGGAGGAGGAGGGGGGATCGGGCCGGTCTCGGACGGCATAGGGGGGAAGACAGACAGCACACGCGGGAGCGCGGGAGTAGGGAGGAGAGCCAGGGCGGTCGGAAGGAAGGAGCGCTGGCCGAGATAGTAGTGCGAGCCGCAGCGCGACTTGACGATCCGGAGCAGGTGCGACTCAAAGGCAGAGTAGTCCTGGGCTGCAGCACCAACGCCGAGCGTGTACAGCACGGTGCGGTAGAAGGAAGACATACAGCCGACAAACATATCCTTGAGGAGTGAGATGGTGGCGGTAGGCGTTGTGGCAGCGTCACGGAGGCGCTGGCGCGCGAGCTCGCGGCGGGAGAGGGCACGACCCTCGGTGATAATGGCCGGGAGGGTGGGGAGAGTCACCTGGCCGATGTATACGGACACGACGCGTGCGCGCGAGGCAGCGGATAGGTTGGACGCCAGGAGCTTGTGGTTGGCAGTGAGCACCTGCGAGGCAAAGGCGTCCGGAGTCGTGAGGACTGAGCTGGAGGGATACAGCGAAATGAGCGCGGGCGTGTGACCATCGGGACCGGGGGCGACGAGGGTGGGAAGAGCGGGAAGAGCGCCAGGCTGCGACGGGGGCGACGGGTTGAGTGCGTACAGAGAGATGAAGGCATGAATGTGGGGAATGTGCGACGGCGACGGGTTGTACGGGTCGCCGGCGGCGTAACCGCTCACACGGCCGGAACCCTGTGCAGCAAAACGCAATGTGAGGGTCGCGAGAAGCGAGCGGTGGAAGGGGGGGAAGGTGGCCGAGTCCTCGGGGTCGTAGATGAGGACACGAAGGGCGGCCTTCTCCGGGAGACCCGAGAGACGGCGCTCGACAGCCTCGGCCTCCTTGACTTGCGGAACGGCGATGAGGACGACATAACCCGCCTTCAGAAGCGACGCCGCGAGAGGAACGAGCAGAGGCGGGGTGGGCGAGGGTGCGAGGATGACTGGTGTGAGTGTGAATGTGGGTTGATGAACTCACCAATAGCCTCCTTGAGCATGCCGTCCTCGACCACGCCGCGCGTGCCAAACTTTCGCTGGAGACGCCACTGCCTGCCGTAGGCGGCGAAGGGGCCCATACCAGTGATCATGCCGGCAGCACCGACACCGACGGTCAGGGCCACGGCGATGCCTGCGGAGCATACGAGGGGGTGTGTCTTCATGAGACCACCGGCGCGTGTGCAGGCTCTGCTGGTGAGTGTAGAGGGCGGGGCAGGCGGGGCGACGACAGCAGCCTCCTTGCCTCCAAAGGGTGGGAACGGAATGGAGATGGACGGCGGGCCGTGCATATTGAGCGAGTCAACTGTGGGGGTTAATATGGGTCCGGGGAGATAAGAGCTGGGTCGGGCGATCTGGGAGCGGCGAGCCGTGGGCCGCGAGCGTGGGAGCCGCGGGACGGGGGCGGCATTGTGCTATCGGTGATGAACTCGGAGAATTGTAGGCCGTGCAGCCATTGATGTGCGCATGTGCATTGTTGATCTGCAACCTCTTTGTTGATCTGTTCACTTACTGATCTCGTTTGACACCCGCTCAACGGTCTCGAGCATCTTGCTGGGGAGCTCCTGGATGTTTGGGGGGACCTGGGCCTGGAGCCACCCCTCGAGCTGGTCGAGGAGGGCGCCGAGGTCGATGGGCATGTTGGAGTTTGGTGTGGGAGGGGGGGTAAGCGTGATCAGGATGGGCAAGGAGTGTGGTGGTCAGTGTGGGTTGTGCTGCGATGTTGACAAGAGCGGTATATGAGATGGAGGGCGGAGGGGAGGGAGGGGTGTGGATGGTGCGGGCGCGGGAGCTGCCCGAGTTCGGGCTGTTGGGTGGGTGGCAATGGCCCTTCTGGCTCTGGCTGCAGGATTACAGGATTACGAGTGTGCGGCGGCAACGACTGCGAGACAGAGACAGGCTGGCTCAGTTCAGGTGGCTCAGGACGAAGAGGGCGGCGGCGAGGGGCTGAGTGATGAACGGGCGCGAATTGGTTGGACAGGGGGCAGCCAGGGAGGGAGTGAGGGAGGGATGGTGAGGGTGATGGTGCGAACGGCGAACAGCTGCTTGGGTTATGCCGGCGACTGAGCGTAAGCCTGGGGGCTGATGGCTCTGGAGAGTGTGCCGAAGAGACGGCTCAGCGATGCTCGGCGGGGGGACGATGGATGAAGAGCGTTGCAGTTGGAGGTGGGTGATGGGTGGACGACGACGATGATGATGATGGCGGTGGCTTGCTTGCCGGCTGGCTGGCTGGCTCTTGTCGCCGCCGGTGCGCGCTGTCGTCGTCACTCCGGCTGCCTTCGTTTGCCTTTGATTTGTTTCCCAGGCTGGCTAGCTGGCTGGCTGGCTATGCTGGCTGGCCTGGGCGCGGGGGCTTATTTGCCACCCACATTAGATTCAGCCTTGCCACGCGACGACAACAAGGGCCGTTGATAAATTGATAAATTTGATCCCGCATGCCCTTCTCTTTTTACACGTGGAGTTGATGAATGTTGGGATGTGACGTCATTCCCGCACAATGACGTGAGAGACTCCTGGCGGGTCACATACTCTCTCTCTTTCGTTTCTCTCTGTTCAGTCGCCCTCGCTGTGATCTGTACCCGCGTGTTATGATGATAGCTGGGCTGGCTGGCCGCGGTTGACGACTAACGGCTGGCTACTCTCTCACCTCTGACTGACTTGTATGACGACAGAAGTATAACAACCCCCCTCTCAGCTCCTTTTCTCCCCCCTTTCCATCCATCTATCGCATTCTTCCGTTCCATCGTACTCAACAAAGCATCTACAGCCATGGCCGACACAGAATCCAAGACTGATAACCCGTAAGTTGGCTCTCTGCACAGAGGGATGGAAAGTAGCGTTGGTATTCGAGTTCAACTCGTCGGGGCTCGGGAGGACACCGCTGTCAATCTATCGCTAGGACCTGTGCTGCTCTCAGCCCCGAACTCGAGTCGGCCTACAGGCGCTTCAACACCAACGACGGGGACCGCATCCTCTGCCACCTTGTGGGGAGAAAAAGATGCGCTGCAGCTGCCGCTCCAACGCACTCTCCCAAGCCTGAGTCGAACAGGCGACCGACGGATTCCTGAAGGAAGTTGTTGTAGAATAACCATTACAGTCCGGCGCTCTACCAACTGAGCTATTGAGAGGAATGAAGGAGCCTGCTGGAGCGTAGCTGCGTTCGCTCCGTGTGCTCCCCTTCGCCTCGCAGCGTCACTGCTGCTGCTCTTCGTCTCATGCCGTCCAGAGACTTGGCGCGGTCGCTCTTCTGCTCCTTGTCGCGCAGCTCTGTTGCCTCCGTATCGAAGCCGCCCACTGACAATCAGCCCCTCGCTCGCGATCTCCGCCAACCCCAGCGCCCGCGTCCACCCCAACAAGCCCAAGGTCAAACCGCCACTCCAGGACGTGCCGATGGGCCGCTTGTGAGTCTTGCTTTCCCAACTCACATCATCCTCCATTGGCAGACGCACAAGCTGCTCGCCTCTACTCTCGTTCAGCTGCTCCTGCCAAGTGTGCAATCTGACATCCAGCCTCACATACCTCACCTTTGGCCTCGTCGCGCTCGTCGCCTTCTATCTCTGGCGCTTCACCGTGTGGGCGGACAATGCGGGCGGGTACTGGAACCTGATGACCGGCGTACGCCCTGATCCGGCGGCCCGCGAGAAGGCCGTGCTAAAGGGGTTTGCTGCGTCCGCCGCGTCCACCCAGTCCGCCGCTGCCTCCTCCGCGGGCGCCGACTCTGCCGTGCGCAGCGGCAAGACTGACACGAAAACCGGCAAGGGAAAGAAGGAGGTGAGTCGCATAGCGGCGGGCGGGCTTGCTCTGTGTCGCTAACGCCCTAGTCTATCGAGTCCCAGGTCCAGCGCCTCGCGGCGTCCCTCGGCATCACGCCCGCGCAGCTCACCGCGGCCATCAGGCCGTTCCTTGACCCTACGGTCCCCAACCCCCACGACCCCGCCGTCGCGGCCGCCGCGGCTGCCGCCGCCGCCGCCGAGCAGAAGGACGACGCAGAGCCGGGTCTCCTCGGTGTCGTCGGCGAGATCCTGCTTGACTAAGCGATCCGTGAGCGGCACGGCATTCCGCCAGCACAGTCCGTAGGAAGAGCCAAAGTTAGTACGAGTCGGGCAAAATCTGTCAAGCAGCAATGCGCGCGGAGCAAGGATACGCGCAGTGCCAGGACGGGAGAAGTCTGCCGAGAGGAAGTGTGTATACCTCATATGCCATGACAGTCTACACTTCAACAGTGTCTTCCTGCCCTCGTGTCCCGTTACTTACCCCGTTACCATCTGCATCTCTTGCAACCCACACCTCGCGTTTGTCTCATCTCGCGACGCCGATAGCGCCGGTAGCGTCGTCCCCGGGCAGCGTACCGGCGTTCCGGCGCAGCTCTGTTCTGCTAAAGCTGTCATATCTACGAGCGGTCTGTGCAAACTAGACCCAGTCTCCACACCCTCTATTGACGCATCGTCGTCACGACCCGGTCTCTGAGGTCTCGTCTCCGCTCCGGGCAGGAATGCTGATACTGGTTCATCGCCATGCTACTACAGTGCGCACGTCTGCGCCGCTGGGTCTCGTGCCCCCCCTGAGCTGTTCCTCGACCTGCCTTACTATCTAGATGTACACGTTCTCTACGTGCACGTTCTCTACGCGCCTCCCACATCCACGAGATCGCCGTCGTCTGCGTCCAGCTCGCCGAGCGTTTGATCGCCCTGGAATTTTTCGCCGTCAAAGCTGAGCCACATTGTGCCTGGGTCTGCGGACAGCTTAAACTTGTGGCAATAGTACGCCAGGATCGTCCGTATCGGCTTGTCGCGCGTTGTCGACAGGTTGAGCTCTCCCACTGCGCCTCGCAGCTTGAGCTTGATCGTGTCGTCGTCGGTGTCGTCCTCGGCGTTCGCGGCGGCGCCAGCGTCTCCGGGGTCAATGTCGCCGAGCGTTGCGTCCCCGTCCTCGGTGCCGTCCGTGAGCGCCAGTAGGCGGTCGCGCGCCTCGCGCTCCTGCTTGGCAACCTTCTCCCACACATACTTCTCGTAGCCCGCTGCCATGTCAGCTCGTTCGAGGCGAGGACCCTCAGTCGACTCACTCATCTCGGCCGTGTCCCAGATATGCAGATCTGCCGGCGTTTGCGAGAGAGCAAAAATGCGGCGGGTGCCGTGCACGAACACGAGGTCCTGGGCACGTTTGTTCAGCAGCTCTGCAATGATGTCGGCCATCGTCTGCAGTGGCTCGTCCTATCTGTCAGCTACAAAATCAGGACGACAACTCACTCGGCGGAGGATCACCTGGCGCTTTGCCTGGTAGGCCTTTAGAGCGTTCTCACTCGCACCCATGCGGTCCGGGTCCGCGACCATGCTAACGGTGATTGAGACCTTGGGTCCCAGGTCTGCTGGGTTCCTCCGTTTGCTAGTGCTCGCCTGGAACGAGCTTCCCTGCCCGCTCTCGGCGCTCTCGGCCAGCTCGCGGAACGCCTCTTCCGCAGCCTCCTCCAAAAGTTCACTGCAAGTCAGTTGCTGTCCGTGCTGGGAAACAGATTGCGGAGACAACAGAGCAATCTGTAGCCGTCCCCGGGGATAAACCGTACTCACTCGATGTGCTTACGCACGAGGGCACGCTTGCCAGGCGCGGTGGGCGGCGGCGGCGTAAGCTCCGGAGACGCGGGCCGTGCGCCGCGGCGCGGTGTTGCCGGCGCCTTGCCCTTGCCCTTCCTCGACTGGACCGGCTCGTCGTCGTCGGACGACACTAGTATGATGCTGTGATGGTGTCAGCTGTACTGCGGGTACGATGGGTTGTGGAGGGTCAATATCGTCGAGGTGACGTGTCCATCAACGATCAGCATTCCCCGAGGCCTTCCCTCCCCAGTTTCCTCCCTCCTCCGTTCCCAGTACTCACACATTGTCGTCCGCCTGCGCCTTCGCCTTCTCAGCCTTCTTCTCGACCTTGGGGACACTAGGCTGCCTTGAACCTTTGCGCCGCTGGCGCTCGCGGGCGCGCTCCTTCTCCTCGCGCTCCTCCGCCAAACGGCGAGTCCACTCGGGGAGCTCGACACCTTTGTTTTGGGTCGTCTTCTTCTTGCGTTTCCGCGGGGACAAGTCTTCCTCGTCGTCGTCGGCGACAATGTTTACCGGTGGGGGTGATGGGGTTCGCTTCCGCGGTGCTGTTTAGTCAGCACCAGTCAAGGTGACATAGAAGGGGAGACAAGAAAGGAAAGACAAAACGTACCGGGCTTGGCGGGCGCAGTGACTTTCGACTTGGGGACATACTGTACCGTGAAGAAGTCGTCGTCGTCAGAGTCGGACAGTGTTATGTCGATATTGTCCAGTGTGTCGTCGCCGACGCCGCGGTCGTCGTTTGCCATGGTGGGTGGATGATAGTGTATGAAGAATGTGGTAGTGATAGGTGGTATTGTTTTAACTGGGGTTGGTGAAGAGAAAAGGAAGAATGAAAGGGAAAATGTTTGGTTCGTGGTTGTTGACATGGAAGACACGGACGACCTGCTCTGGGCCGGGCTGGGCTGGGCTGGCTGAGCGGACGGGCTGGCTGGGTGGGGGGAGTCGCCTGTTCCTGTTTCATTGCACCTCCACCCTGCCCTGTCCTATTTCTCTTGTTATTGCTCGCCTCTGCTTTTGATTCTTGCTCTCGCCATCATACTCTACCTCTCCATATCCACACAGCATGCCGCCCCGCGTCCGCCTCCCCCGTCTCACACTGTACACTGGCGGCAAGGAATGTGGTCTCTGCGAGGTGAGCAAAAACGTCATGGGGACTCGGGACTTGGTCGGCCTTGGTGCTTGAGAATATCGTGTGGTCGGACGCACCCAGCTTGTGACGATACTGCCGAGCTGATGGGTCTGAGCCGTCTATCAGGCTGGGAAGCATTTGCATCGGCTAGCCTGAAAGCATCAGTACCTGCAACACTGCACCAACACCGCCTGCACTGTACCAGTCGGTGCAAGCACTTCATGATGGGCACTCTCGAGAGGGGCGCGGAAGTCTGTGTCGGGCGCCCAACATCTCTGCGCGGCCCGCACACCCGACGCTGGACCGAGCACCATGTCATATTTCCTCTATCAAGCTACAGTGTTAAGCATCACAAGCTGACATCCAGGTCGCAAAGACCGACCTCGCACACGTCCGCATGACGCACCCATTCAACATTACGCTCTGGAACATCCGCGACCCGCCAAAGGGCGCCGACGAGGCCGAGGTCGCAAAGTGGCGCCGGCTGTACCAGTACGAGATTGTGAGTAGCTAGTCTGGGAGAGGGCGAGTCAATGAGAAGCATTGAGACGGACAGGCGTCCGGCGTATGCTGCCAGGTTTCCTGCGCCTCGTCTTGCTAATCACAGCCTTCTCCACTGCTGTCTCTGCACTGGCCACTGGTATGACGCACATGCTTACTGCAGCCCGTCTTGCACCTCGATGGCGAGCGGATCCAGAAGAACCGCATCGACGCAGACGAGCTACGTGCCGTGCTCGACAAGTGGCATGCGGAGAACGCAGCCAAGGAGGACGAGTAGAACCTAGAACTCATAGGCCAAACGACCACAAAACCGCAGCAGCAGCACACATGCGCCTAGAGCTGACAACTACTGTATGCATCGATAACTGATATCTACATCTATCGCGCACCAAAGGCGCTGACATTGTGGACCGTCTCCGAGCCCTTTGTTCCCTCGAGGTTCTCGAGGTACTCGCGGAGCCAGCGCTCGCGGACATCGGGCATGTGGTCAAACTGGCGGTATCTGCGATCGCGGCGGAGGACAACCTTGACTTCCTCGAGGTCCATCTTCTGCGCGAGCGCAGTCATGTCCGCGTCGCCGCCATCGTGGAGGCCCTCGCCCTTTTCGCGCTCCTCCTGCTCGTCGACGCCGGCGGCCGCCTCGTCCGTCTCCTTGTTGCGCATGCGGCCCCAGAACTCGACAAACTTGTTCTCGGCGAGCAGCGCGTCAAACTCGCGGCGCGCCTCGGCCTCGCGCGTGCGGCGCCAGGCCGTGAAGCGCTCCTCGAGCGCGTCGCCGGCAAGGCCAAGTCGCACGATCAGCGGATCGTCGGCCAGCACCGCGTACGCCTCCTCGTAGCTCGTGTGCAGCTCGGGAGCAGCGGTCGCGAACAGCTTGTTGAGCGCATCAGACTTGTTCGCACCGAGACGCGCCACGTGTTCGTCAAACAGCCGGTGCTTGTCGCCCATCCGCAGCGACGGGTGCGCGAACCGCTTGTCCTGCTGCAGAATCGGGAGCGTGTCTTGCCATGTAACCTGCTGTTAGCTTATCAACCCAGAAGGCAACTCACATCAAAGCTGCGCACGACGTCAACGAGCAGGCTGCCGTACAGCCGCTCAGCCTCTTCGCGTCCCGCGCTCGCGCGGCTCTTGTCGACCTCCTCGGAAACCTTGGCCTGCTGCTGCGCAACCTGTCCCTGGCGTTCGCGGAGAGAGGCCGCCTGGCGCTCCTTGCGCTCACGCAGCTTGCGCTCGGCAGCCTCTTCGGGGGTCTCGGAAGCCTCCTCGACCGAAAGCTTCTTGACGTGGTTTCCAAACAGCTCGGCGCGCAGCGACGACGAGCCTACAGCATCGTACCGCGGGTCGCGCGAGATGTGCTTCTTGACGTCTGTCCACACCGCGCCGGCAACGACCGACGGCGTCTCCTTGAGCAGCTCAATAAAGTCCGCCTCGGCGCGCGCCGCGTCCGCGCGCTTCCGCTCGCCGAGCTCGCGAAGATGAACCTGAGGTCAGCTTCGTGAGAGGGGGTTAGCTCACCTTGAAGGCCTTCTCGCGCTCGCGGTCGTCGCGGCCAAATGAATAGAACCGGCGGTCTTTCTTGTACTTGCGCTTAAAGTCGTCGAAGCGTGTGCGGGTCGAGGTCACCTCCTCGCGCATAAGAGCACGGTAGTCGCGCTCGGGGTCCGCCTTCTTCACCTCGACCGCGGCCGGGGCCTTGTTCATGCGGCGCTGGCGGCCGGCATCGCGGCAGTACTCCTCGTACACCTCGCGACGCGCCTTCTCGGACGGAAGGAGCACATAGCGCGGGTCGGCGATAAACAGCGGGAGCGACTGGTCCCACGGCGCGAACGGCGAAATGTTTTTCTCGATGAGCAGTGCCTGCTGTCAGCTTCAACATGCGCGGCCTGAACCTACCTTGAACAGTGCGCGGCCCTCCTCGGGCGAAACCTTGACGGCGGTCTGGGCCGCAAACACCTTCTTGGCCGCCTCTTCCTCGGCCTTCTTGTCACGCTCCTCGGCGTCGGCCTCCTCAGCAGCCTTCGCCGCGTCCGCCTCGGCAAACTCGGCCGCGACGGCCTTCATCCATGCCTCCTCGTCCTCGTCCTCGCCAGGCTGGAACTGCTCTTCCTCCTCCTCCTTCTCGACCTTGGCGACCTTGGCCGGCTTGGGCGGTGCGGCGTCGGCGGCCTTGCGCTTGCGCTCCTCGGCCGCCTCGCGCGCCTTGCGGCGCTCCTCCTCCACCTCGAGCCGCACGCGCTCCTTCTCCTTCATGCGCTCCAGGCGCTCCTGCTTCGCCTTGTCTTCCTTCTCCTGCTGCTCAGACGCCTCGAGGGCGGCGACCTCGGCAGCAATCTCCTCGGGCACAGTCCACTCGGAGCGGCGGTTCTCCTTGTCAAAGTAGAACACATTGCCCTCGTTGGTCGTCACGCGCACCCAGCCTGTACCGGGGACAGGGACCTTGTTCTTGGCCTTTTCCTTCTTCTTCTTCTTCTCCGGCACAGCAGCTGCAGAGGACGACGCGGCGGGCGGCGCGGAAGGAGCGCCGGCAACAGGGCGCTTGTACGTCGACTGTTTCGTCTCCGAGTTGTAGTAGTACTTGGTCACGCCATCGGGCGCTGCTGTCAGTTGCGCAGTCTGTCACATGAACTCACCAGTATGCTCGCTCCATCCAGCTGGGAGGGGCGGGGGAAAGTTGGGCATCATCGGCGGCGGGGGCATGCCAGGGAATCCGGGGTACGCGCCTTGACCATACATGGGTCCGCTGCGCGTTAGATGAGGTCATCGCGTTGGTGGGAGAAGATACACCCCAGGAGAAGCGTTCAGTTACAAAGAGCTACCCCCATGTCTATCGTGCTGACTGCTGGCGCCCTGCAACTGGACAGCAGGTCGATGATTACAGCTGGACAAGGGGGACCAGAACAGACCCGAGGGGCTAACAGCGAGCTCGTAGCACTTTGCTCACTCACCCAGGAGGGGGACCGGGAACCATGCGGGGTCCGCCGGGCGGAGGGCCGGGGGGTGCGCTCATGATGTAGCGAGGAGACGAGGCCGCGAACGGGTGGGTGATGCTAAGGACGAGGATGGATGTTGCTTGGTCGTTCTTCTGTGTTCTGTTTTGAGAGCATTAGAGGTGGCAATCCATGGAAAACGCGGACATTAGCCAATCTCCGCTTCACACAAGTCATCCACCGCCTTTTGCTCTGTACTGATCCTAATGCATGCTCACTTCTCTCACTTCTTATAGAACTGTCTACTAAAGCTAAAGTACACTGTCGTCAGTTTGCTCCTAGGCTCGAAACTCACGTTGCAGGACGCCGCGGTCAAAGTTGGACTTGAATCCTCGGCGGTGCGAGTACTCCCACGGGCGGCGGATGATGCGGAATGCAATGTCCTCGTACGGCGGGCCGGCCTGGAAGATGATGAGCTGCGTATCCATGTCGTTGGGGATGCGCTTGACGACATAGGTGGGTGCGCGCGACTTGTCGCTGGGGGTTAGCTTGGTGATCGCCGACGAAGCTACGCACATAAGATCGGGATAGAAAATGTTAAACTTGTAGCCCTGCACGACCTTGGGCGGAGGGTTGTCCTTGCTGCGCTGTCAGTACTCTCCAGCATGCTGCGCTCACTCGTAGTGGGTCTGGTTGTACTGTGTCCACTCGTATCCGGTGTGCACACGGTTAAAGTAGCGCGGCTTGCGGGGACGGTACTTGTCGCTCCAGTCGTAGGCAGCCGGGAGAGCATTGTCGATCTCGTCGGCGAGGTCGCCCTCCATCTCCTCTTCCGACTCGCTGTCACCCCAATCGCGCGGTTCGGCCTCGATGCGGGCGCGGAACTGACGCACGGCCTCGGCATCCGGGTCGACAGGGCGGGACTCGGCCGGCTCCTCGTCCTGCGGCTGCTGCGTGTGTGCCTTGGCGGAACGGGGGACAAAGGAGTCCGCAGAGATGACGTGCCGTGCTTTGTAGATTGCCAGCCACTCGTCCTGCTCCGTGACGACTGGCAAGCGGCGCTCGTCGGGAGTGAGCCTGTACATGTCGACAGGCTCGGGGCTCATCTCGGGAGCATACTCCTCCACAAAGTCGTCCTCGTCGTCGGCAAAGTCGTCCTCCGCGCCCTCCGCGTGCATGTCGCCGCCGAAGCCACCCTCAACCTCGCGATGCTCCACCACACCGCCCATCTCCGCCTGGGCCTTTGCAGCGTCCTCGCGCTGCCGCTTCTTGAACTGCTCCAGGCGGTTCTTGAGGACAATCTCGTGGATAGAGCTGAGCTTGGCCTGATTGTTAGTTCCGTCTTTAACATCCTAACTTACGATTGCCTTCGCGACGGTGATCTTCTTCAAGACGAGGTCCCAGAACTCGCTGTCCACTGGCTGCCCGCTGCCGAGCATGGCGTGTGTGCGGTCCTCGAGCTCGGTCAGGCGCTGCAAGGAGAGGCCGTTGACAATGTTGCTTGCGCTCTCGTCGACGTCCTGGTTGTAAAGGCGCCCGCCGGCCGCGCGCTCCGGGTCACGCAGCATCTCGAGGTGATGCTTGCAGACAACCTGCATCGCTTCCCAGAAGTCGATATTAATTGGCGAGACGTCGAATGCGCGGTACATCTTGATGTCGTGCTCGAGCTCGACGCAGTCCTCCATCGTAAGGTTCTGCCGGTAAGCGTGGGCACCACATTCCCCTACCTACGTCAAAGATCTTCCACGGCTCGTCAATCTCAAACTCGAAGCCGGCGTCCGCCCAACCCCAGCCGTCTTCCTCCTCCTCGCGCTGGATGTCTGAGCGGTGGGGGTTGGTGAGCGCGCCGATCGCCGCGGTCGTCTTGCCGAGTGCAGTCGCGTCCGCGAAGCGAAGGTTGATAGCAAGAAAGTCGATGGCCTTGGCACGCTGCATGCGGAGGCGGATACCCGCACGCCTTCGCGACTGTTCGAGCTGGAACGTGTCTTCCTTTGCGATCCACTCCGCCATGGCCGCATCCTCCGCTGCACGCTTGAGCTGCGCGTCCTCCTCTTCGCGCAGTAGGCGCGCAATGTCGCGTTCTGCACGCTTCTTGTTCAGCTTGTCGAGCTCTTCCCGTGCTTCCTCGCGGCGCAGCGCGTCCTTGCGCGCAATCTCCTCGGGCGTCAGGCCCATCTTCTTCTCCTTCTCCGCCTTCTTGTGCCACTGGAAGGCCTGCCCGAGGTTCGCGTCGTGGAACGGGTTGTCACCGGCAGAGTACATTGTCAGCTCTGTGAGCTTGCGCGCGTGCTCGAGGTCCGCTTCGCGCTTCGCGGCCGCCTTGGCTGCCGCCTTCGCCTCCTTCCGCTGCCGGCGCTCTTCGCGCTCCCCTGGGGATCGACTGCGGGAGCTTCCGGGTTAGTTTCTGTGCTGCCTAATAAACTCACTCTCGACGCCTGTCCCGTCCCTTGTCGCGGTCCCTCCGGTCATCGCGATCTCTCTTGTCGTCGCGATCTCTTCTATCATCGCGGTCGCGGTCGCGTCTGCGTTCTCTCCGGTCATCATCGCGGTCGCGATCACGATCTCTGTCCCTTCGGCTTCTCCTTTCACGGTCACGGTCGTCACGATCCTGATCCCGATCTCGGTCGCGCCTGTCGCGGTCGCGGTCGCTGCGGCTGCGGTCCTTGTCCTTGTCCCGCTCGCGGTCCCTGTCTCGGCGAGACGACTCTGCGCGGTCGGCGCCATCAGGAGATGGCGATCGCGGCATCGCTGTCGGTTTCGAGAATGATGATGTGGGTCTAGATGAGGTGAATGGAGTGGAGACTGTTGCAGTTAAACTGGACGTCACTTCTTTGGCCACCCAACATTCATTCGAGGCCGAGAGCGGAAGCAAATTATTGTTGATGGGTTTCTGCGGGGGTGGAGGTTGGCTTGGTGACATCGACGAGCAGGCTCACGCTCGCGTCGAGTGGAACGCACCACCAACAACAACGATAGCAGCAACACAGTCGAAAGACCGACTACGCACTCGGCAGATGGGAAGACACGACCACGGACAAGGATCCGGCCGGGGATATCGCCATGGACAGAGCGATCGGTACGGGCACGGACACGGCCACTCCAAACGCGCGAGAGGACGCTACGACGAGGACGCGCCGGGTCCCTCGGCCCCGCCGAGCACGGCATTCACACGCGCATACGAGGCGGAGCTGGTCCGCGGAGGTCTGCTCAAGCCGAAGCTGATCCGCTGGTCTGGCGGCGAAAATGAGGATGTATGGGCTGACCGGTACGTTGTTCTCGCTTGATCGGCACCAGTGGCTGGGCCAACGCTGTCGCTCGTGCGGCTTCTCATGTTCAGAGCCAGAGAGTACCGTCTTAGATACCATTCCCAACCTCCACACTTTCTACGACCCCACCTTGCTTGGACGCTGACATCAGACATGACATTCTGCACCTCCTCCCGTCCCTCCCATCGCCATCTGCGAGATCACCGCCTTCCCCAGCCCTCTCCACTTGGTCACTTCCCTCGGACGCAGAGGACACGTTCGCGCTGTCAGGCGACGAGGAGCACGCGAAGCATGCGGAGCAGAAGCGACGGCACTGGGTCGAGGACTTGCGCGCTGCTCGCCTGAGGGACCGCGAGAAGGAGGACGAGGAAGCCGCTCGGGAGAAGGAGCGCGCGGTTGATGCGATCATCAATGAACCTGTGAGTCTGTCGTACAGATCAAGCGTAGCAGGAGGCAGTTAGAGGCTAGAAGATTCACTGGGAAGCGGCTTAACTATTCGACCGTGTCGCCAGCGAGCAGCGAGGCGAGTACGACGTGCTGCGATCGCCTCGCCGTCGTCGCAACCGCTACTCGGCGATGACGACACGGCGCGGCCTCCCAATACGCATTGAGAGCCATCCCCATCTCCAAAAGCGTCGGCTGGCCCACAACTGAACTGACACGCAGCCGACGCCCGCAATTCTCAAGCTGATGGAGCACACGGCGCGCTCGCTCGCGACATCCCCCAACCCCGCCGCGCTCGAGATGCGCATTCTGACGCGCCAGGCCGGTGACGACCGCTTCGCCTTTCTCCGAAACGGAGGACCATCATCGGCAGTATGGGCACGTGTAAAGGCCGGGACGTTCTCGGCGATGGGAGCGGGGGTTAGCAGTGCGATCGGTAGTAGTACTGCGGGCGGGTCCTCTAGTGTCTCGACGACAACCAGCGCGACAGCGACAGCGGCTGCTACCACCAAGGCGCAGGCCGCGCCGAAGCCAGCTGCACTAGGGCTGGGAGGCTTGGGGGGTTACGACTCGGATTCAGATAGCGACGTCGACAACAGTGGCTCAGTAAGTCCAGCGGTAGGAAGTCCAGCTGCAACTGGTGATCGCGTATCACGCTCACGTTGTGCTGACGCCTGAACAGAACGCTTCAGCGCCGCCTCCAGAGCCCACAGAATCGCCTCCTCCACCACCGCCCGATAGTCCGCCGCCTCCACCGCCCAGCTCACCTCCACCGCCGCCTCGGCGATGAGGCCGAATCCTCGCGCACTGAGATTGGCTTGCCGGGCGCCAATGCAGAAATAGGCTCAGAGTGGCCGTTCATATTCCCCGCTGCGTCCTGGCTGCGATCCGAGCTTTTAGAATGCACCGAAGCATTCTGAGATCTCGATCTGCTGTTGGTGGTTGGCGGGGAAGGCGATATTGGGAAGAAAACCATGGTCAGTAACCAGTCTTGGTAACGGACCTGGCGACAGGCAATAGACAATGACGGGACAGTGTGTCGCGAGATCGCGAGATCGGACAAGTCATTAGCTCAGGTAAAAGTCATATCAGCCATAACGGAAACATCAGCCATCGATCGCGGAGCACTGTACCTCGCAAAGAGGCCCTTGAATGCCATTCCGTCGTCGCAACGAAATCGACGGTTCCATGACCTTCTTGCATTTCCGTACCACGTACGAACTTGTCCTTTGCCTGGGCAGGGCAGTATGTATGTGCGCAAAGTGTACCTACATGCCCACGTACTTGCGTCCTGGCGGACTGGTACTGCGAATGGAAGGTGCAGATGGAGATTGGCAGGCCCTGATCTCTTGTGGAATGGGGTGGGACACTGGAACAAGGCTGCTGCGCACTTCGCGGTCAGCTCCACCGCACGGCCGCAGAAGTAGGTGCAGAGTGGGTGGGTTGATTACAGTTGAACATGTGCGCACGCACGAGCCGTATAGGGTTTGGGAACTGGGGATTGCTCTGCTGGGGTGGGGCAGGCAAGGCAGGGCAGGGCAGGCATGTGGTCTCTGAGTAATGGAAAAGCATGTTTCTTACGTTGCCTGCTGACGACTGGAAGCGACAGCGCGTGCAAGTCCTGGGGGGGCATGTGCTGCCTCCCCTCTGTGCACCCGTATCCCGGTCACCGTCGAACATTGCAAGACACCAGAAAGAGCTCCGAGAGCTCTGCAGAAACGCAAAGCAACAATGTGTGTGCATGGCGGATCTGCGGATATCACGGCGACCAAAGCCAGTGCCAAGTACTCACTTGATGCTCATGCTCACACTCATGCTCATGCTCAGCGTTGTGCTCCACGTGTGCGTGGACCAGAACAGAAGGCAACAAACCTGAGCTCAAGTGTGCACGCACTCCCTGTACTTCGGTACCAGCAGGCGCAGATGCTCCAACGAACAGAGTGAAAATGGCCCGATAGAGTTAGGGCTTCAATATGAGGCAGCCATTGGCGGCTGGAGAAGGTTCATTTGTGCGCACTCTGCGTGCATCATCAGCCAGGTCATGATGCGTCGCTGGATGAGGATGAGCTTGGGCGGGAGAAGTAACTATAATGCGGGGGTCGTCTTGGTGAAAGCGTCGACTGAGCCAGCACAGCTGTTGGAGCTTCCCTCGACATTGGTGCTGATCAGCAAGATGTAACGCGCGCCACTGGGACATGCAACATGGGATGGGGACAGAGAATGAGTCATGCCCAGGGCTCGGTGTCAGCGACGACCTTCTGTGCTGCTGCTCCACCAGGCCTGAGGTGCACTCGCCCAACCACGATCGCCTTAGGAGCCACTGCCGCTGTTACTGCCGCTGGTGCTGTCGCATCGATGCAGGACAAGTTCCTGTCCTAGGTGCACGCACAGGCTTGCACTCAGTGATGACGCGGGTGGGCCGGGAGCCAAGTTGCAGCCACAGGATCGCGCGCCAGTGCTCGAGCAGTGAAGGCGCCGGAGATGAGAGCGACTAACTCGCTGAGCGAGCGTACCGAGCAGAGGCGCTGGGTTGGCGTCGAGGCTGGCGGCTCCCAGGAGCGTGGAGTTTCCCGATTCGGCCAGGCGGCGGCAGCAGGCCTAGGTCATTGGGCCGTTGGAGCACACCCTCTGCATCCCTCTGTTATTAACCTTGGAGTGTGTCCTATTAAACACTGGTCTCGCAGCTGGTCTCGTAGTGCAGAGGTTGTCTGTCGGGTCTGCGGGTCGGTCAGACAGAGTGTGAACCCGACGGGTGTCAGGGAATGATGAGGGAGGTTTAGGGAGTGCAGCCTGCTCCTGCCACCGCAGTGAATTAGCAACAGGTTCCTGTGACCTATTAGTGGCTGCTGTGCCTCGCTGAGCCATTGTCGAATACTCAGCGCTAAGCAGCAGCAGCGCAGCAGCTGGCTGGCTGTCGACTAAATAGCTTCCCATGCTCGGAGAATGCAGAGTGGACGGGAACCTGGCAGAGACTTGTGACAGCTCATCTGAATGCAGCCCAGCCCCCCAGTCTAACGCCCGTGGCGCGAGCCGAAACAGTGGACGTCTGCCCAACCTGTTCTTGTGGCGAAAGGACCTGCAATGCAGGCATCACAAACCGTCTGCTTGCCAGTGATCAATACAGCAACGTCAAAGAGTAAGAGTAGAAGCAAGTTGGGTGAGGGGGGCAGGGGCGAGGCTGCCGTAACCAGGCAATGATCCGAACAAAGTATGGCCGAGTCCGGAATAGCGGGTCCTCTGCTCTGATGCATGACTGCTGCTCCGCTCGCTCCGGACACGGTACCAGGGAGGGAGAGACAGCGTGGATACAGTGTAATGGCCAACTGCTTGGGTTTTCTATTCACGACGTGGGAGAACCCCCTCGCTCTCCACCGACCGACCGACCGACCACCCAACCAGCCAAACCCTGTGTGGACGCCTCGTTTGCCCTCGTCCCGCCTCCTCTCCTCTGCCTCTCCCCCGATGCCCTCTAGAAAAAGTCGGTCTCCTCTCTCCTGGTAGACCCTTCTTTTGCCCCCAGGCACCAGAGCCCAGGTGGTGAATAGTACAATGCACTGCAATGCATGTGGTGGTTGTGGTTGTAACGGAGATATGGGGGATTTGTAATGCTAAGGGTAATTGCATTAGGATGCGGCGTCGCCCAGCCCCGACGGCGGTGGTGGGTGGGCGATGGCCGTCTCGCTGGCGGTGGTGGCCGTGGCCGTGGCCGCGGTCGGTGGATTAGCGCCAGGTGGTGGTGGTACGGTGGGTGGTGGTGGGTGGTTGTGGGTTTGGGGCCTGACGGGCCTGTCTCGGGGGTCGCGCCATGTTGGTGCTGCTACTTGCACCACACCCATCCATCCATCCACCCATCCACCCATCCACCCATCCACCCATCCCCAACTTTCTCTCCACCCACCCCCCTTTCTCAATCCGCCATTGCTTGCATCATCCATATCATCTCTTGCACACTGCTCGCTATCGCTACGCCCCCGCACTCTACCCCCCACAGCCAATCTCATGGCCTAAACACGGCTCCACATCGCCCGATAGTATTGACCGCCGGTCACCCACATTCATAAAAAAGCCCGATCTTTGGAAAAACACACCCACCGCGCTCCATCCACCACCTGACGCACACCCCATCCACAACAACATCCTACACCCTTCTTGCTCCCTCTCACCCACCTCCTCACCTCCCTCCTCCCTGACCACCATGCCCGGCACCAACAGCCCATCCCCGCAGCCGATTTCGGCACCCGCAAACCCCTCCCGGCCACCCAGGAAAATGTCCCAGTCCGGTTCCGCCCTCCGTGTCCCAACAATCTCCAGCAGAATGGGCGCCATGGGAGCTTCTCCCATGTCCTTTGGCGCCGCCATGTCTGGTGTTAGCTTTGGTAACGGCGGCGGAGGCTTCTCGTACCGGGGGATGGACGAGGGCTCGTACGGAGCGCGTTTCTACGGCGACACCTCGTGAGTAAGCAAAAAGTCCGGCACCGGCAGTGGCAACACCTCCAGTAGCGTCACCGGCACCGGCGGCGATGACAGTAAAACCATCCCCGCCTTGCCACCTCTTGCCACCCGCTCGGACCCGAAACCTGGTTGTGTGTGGAGGCTGTATGCTGACTTATTCCCACAGTGACTCGCCTCACATTCCTTTCTCATCATCCATCACCATGGACATGGGCTCGTTTGCCGCCAGCTCGACTGCATTTGCGTTACCTATTGGCGGCATGAGCGGGTCGTACGGACGCCGCTCGTACGGCTCCTATGCAATGGCAGTGTCGTACGGCAAGGACCACGGTGCCCACATGCTCTCCGCCTCCCTCGCTTCCCTCACCACTGGCAACCCCATGGGCTCTCTCAGCCATTCCTACTCGAGGGGTCAGCTCGAGACACTCATGACATTGCGAAATGAGGCAGAGCACACCAAGGAGTACGAATGCTGTGGAATCAAACACAATGGCCTGCACGCTCTCCTCGAGCACGTCGAGGATCAGCACCCATACTCGGACGCAAACATGCCGGACGCAGGCTTCTCGCCTGTCACACTAGCCATGGATCTCGATCTCGAGGGCGACCACGACGTGCCCTCCGCCACCCACTCGAACCGTTCCTCCACTTCCCCTCGCCCCGTCCCCAACTACCCCCTCACTCCCACATCCGCCACTGGCCCCAAGCCTGACCCTCCTACAGCAGGCACCATCGCCCCCCTTCAGCTCTCCGACGTCCTCAAGTCGCCCGCTGTCGATGACTCGACTCTCGCTCTCCCCATTGTCGGAACCTCTCCCAACGACGTTACCCCCACTGCTACCGCCGGCAACAGCCCCACCTCGCCGTTCGCCGCCCCTCCCAAGATCACCCCTGCTTCCCGCGGCGCCTTCCTCGGTGGCCCTGCCAAGACCGGCCCTTCGCGCTTCGACAGGGCCTTCAACGAGGTTGTCGCCGGCAACAAGAACGGTGGCATCGAGGACCCATCCTTGGCCAAGCCCCCGGGCCCCACTGCTGTCGCCCCCGGCGTTCTGTTTACTGCTGCCGCCGCCATGGGCATTCCCTCTGCTCCCACTGTCGTCGGCCGCCAGAACGGAGCGACTGGCAACGGTGCCGCGCCTGCCGAGGAGAGCAAGGACGAGAAGAAGGACGAGGCCGAGCGTCCCAAGGTCCTCGAGCCCCAGCTTCCCCAGCCCTCCCTCTTCACCACCCACAAGGCCTGGCGCTGCCCCAACCCCGGCTGCAACAAGGCCTACAAGCAGAGCAACGGTCTCAAGTACCATCTCCAGAAAGGGTGAGTAACGAATGCTTTCCTTGCATGTTGCTAACATTTCTAGCCAGTGTGACTTTGCCATCCATGACGCCATCGACCACGGTCTTACCCTTGAAGAGGCCGAGGAGCGCTCCCGCCCGTATGTTTGTGCCGTCGGTGCCGGCTGCACCAAGCGTTACCGTCAGATGAACGGTCTCAAGTACCACTACCTCAACTCGGGCGAGCACGGCCAGTACGGTCTCCGCATGCTCCAGAACGGCACCCACCCCCACCCCCCTTCTTATACACATMKATGTGTATAAGAGACAGAGGCCTATGGCCGCGACGACGCCGACTCGTACCGCGACAGGAGCGCCCTCCGGCGCCGTCTGGGCAACAGCTGGACCCAGATTCTTCTCGTGTCCTTTGCCTGCTTCTGTCTCCCGGGAATGTACAATGCCATCTCGGGCATGGGTGGCAGTGGACAGCTTGACCCTACTGTGAGTTCAACTTGTTGTTAGCGCCGCTAACGTCCAGGTCGGAGCCAACGCGTCCGTCGCTCTCCTTTCCGTCGGAGCGGCCACCGGTCTCCTTGTTGGTCAGCCCATGTGCGTACCCCCACACTGCGAACCACCGCAGCCGTGCCATTATACCCCTTACCAGTACTGACGCGGATTCTCTCAACTTCTCCAACATCTCGCGCCTCTTTGATCGACTCTTGTCCTCACCCTTGCTCTGCATTATGACTACAGGTTCGACATCTTTGGCATTAGGTGTATCCTGCTGGGCGGCTGGACTTATGCCCTCTACACTGGCTCTCTTCTCCACTACAACCACCATCACAATGGTGCCTTTGTCATTGCGTCCGGTGCCATCCTCGGTCTGGGCGCGACCTTCCTCTGGGTCACCCAGGGTGCTATTATGCTCTCGTACCCCCTGCCCCACCAGAAGGGCCGCTCCATCTCCGTCTTCTGGTGTATTTTCAACTTTGGCGGCATGATCGGCTCGTTTATTTCTTTCGGACTCAACTTCAACCGCCTCAAGGCCGGCACCGTCAACGACTCGACCTACATTGCCTTTATGGTCATCATGATCCTCGGCTGGGCTGTCTGTCTGCTTCTTCTGCCCGCGCACATGGTGCGCCGTTCCGACGGTTCGCGTGTCGCTCCCAAGCCCGCACCCAAGCGCGAGGGCCACTGGTGGCAGAAGTTTACCACCACCGCCAAGGAAGAGTTCTTCCATGTCCTGCAGCTCAAGGATGAGCCCCGCGTCCTCTTCCTCATCCCCATGTGTGAGTAAAATGTGACCCAGTGACCTAGGTGGAGCGTGCGACGCGGATCCGTCGAGTGTGGCCCCTTCGAGGTGTGCCACTTTCCCTCGATGATCGCCGTCATCTTCCACACCTCCTCTACTCGTTTCTAAGTGCTAACAGACGAAGGTTTTGCTGCGAACTGGTTCTACTCGTACCAACAGAACGTTGTGAACGGCGGATCATTCACTCTCCGAACGCGCTCGCTGAACTCTGCGCTGTACTGGGGCGCGCAGATGCTGGGCGGTCTCGTCATGGGCATGATCCTCGACCTGCCGTGGATGAACGTCCCCCGTCCCCGCCGTGCCCTCATCGGCTGGGCCTTTGTCTTCGTCATGGGCAACGTCATCATGGGCGGCGGTCTCGCGTACCAGAACTGGTTCGACAAGCAGGGAAAGAAGAATTTCATCGACTTCGAGGATGCCTCTCTCTACGTCGGGCCATGCTTCCTCTATATCTTTTACGGCATGTTGGACTCGCTGTGGCAAAGCTTCTGCTATTGGATGCTCGGCGCGCTGTGCAACACGCCCAAGGAGGCCGCGCGCTACGTCGGTCTCTACAAGTGTATGCAGTGTGTCGGTGGCGCCGTCGCGTTCCGCCTCACCGCCAACCACCTCAGCAGCCGCAAGCAGTTCATCTCCAACTGGGCCATTATTGCCGGCGCGCTCGTTGTCGCCCTCCCCGCCGTGCTCCAGGTCACCGAGCCCACGCAGATGGAGGCCAAGGGAGAGTTCCTCTCCGACGACGACGACCGCCCCGGCCGCAGCAACAAGGAGGACGCCGACCGCCGCATCCACGGCCACTAGGTTGGCGAACCAGCTTGTGTTCAGGGGACGCTGGGTCCAGGATGTCGGAACGGGAGAATGAGCGATGCAGAAGAACGAGTAAGAAGTGTGGCTAATTTGTAGTGGAATGTGGCACTGGGCCAAGGGCGTGTTGAAACGACGGGACCGTCGATACTCGACACAGGAGTGGTCAGTTAGTGACTCGTAGACAGAGTATAGTCAAGTGTTAGTGTAGGGATGGATGGGGCTCAGTAATCCGCATGAATCGCAACAGTTTCTTTACAGCGGGTCCTTCCAAGGATGTGAGGGTCCGGTCTTCACGCGATGTTGGACGTTCCCGAGTGTTGTCGGAGGGGATGTTGAGAGCCGAGGCGAGGCGCCTGTTGCCTGCTACACCTGCTGGTCGAATTGCCACTCGCGGCGGCTCATCGGTACCTTCTGGTTTCTGGCGGGCTCGAACGCCCTCTGCGAGCAGCTAGCTACATCAACGGCGTGTACGGTAAAGTACAGTGCTTCGCGCAGTTCCGTTGCTGTCGCTGCCACGTATAGACTGCACGCACAACTATGTTTCGACACGCCTCGGTCTCCACCGCCAGCCGGGCTTGAACCTGGTCAGGACAGTCATCTTCTTCCATCGTGCCGCCCACACACAGGGCTTTCAACCCGACCGAGGCGCAGCATAATATTCTGAGGCCCTGGCCATAGTGAACGCTGCCGAGACGTGGAGAAACACACACCTTTGTGGGTCCAGTCTGTATCGCTCGTCTCTGTGTTCGATTGTGCGCGGAAAGAGACTTGGCAGGACGAGTCTGCGCCTCACCCCGACTGCCGTTCCAGCGCTGTTATCTCGGGTTACAAGCGCGCAGGGAAAGCGGCGGCTACTCGGATAAGACGAAGATGCGAGCTGCGAGCTATGAGCTGCGAGGTACTCACTCAAGCAGCCAGCCTGCAGTCTGCAATGCAGCTGTATATCCGTGCAGGATGTAAAAGTTGCCGAGCCTGGCTCGAGCGTGCGGGACTGCCGACCGGCATCTTGGTCCCTTTCCCACTTTGGCTCACACAGGCACAAGCCGCCGCCGTTCGGCATTCTAACCGCCGCGGCCGAGTGCGTGAATCTCTCTCCGCTGGGCTGGCTGTATGGGCTGTCACCAGACCGAAGCAATGCAAGTGCAGATGCGTGCCTTGCTGACCAAGAGCTTGCCGCCCGTCTGGCCCCGCAGACGGTGCCGCGGGGCCGCCGTTTTGGAGGATGCTTCTGCACGACTGATATATGAGCCCCGCGCGGCGCAGCGGGCAGGCGCCGGCCGCTGTGCGACATTATCTTGCATCTACATCGCACATTTCACCACGGTACACACCGGCCCGCTGATACCACCGCAAAGCACACACCCCTGCGGCCACAACGATGCGCGCCTCGTTCTCGAGCGACAGCGCAACCAACGCGACAACCGCCGACACGCTCACTGTCGGCGGCAGCGTGTACCCCAGCACGCCGACGCCGACGCACGATGTGCTCGACGAAAAGACCAAGGAGCTGGCGGTGCCGACCGACCCCGAGGCCGGCGTGCCCGTCCCGCTCGGCCTCGGCCCGCCGCCGGACGGCGGCCGCGACGCGTGGATGACGGTGGCCGGCGCGTTCCTCGTCATGTTTGTGCAGTTTGGCCTGAGTGAGTACCCGGGATGCGGCTGATATGACCTGTAATGATTGCGTATCCGTCCCACAGAACCCCCGCTCACGCGCGCAGCAAACTCGTTTGGCGTGTTCCAGGGATACTACGAGGACAACTACCTGTCACGATACAGCTCGAGCGAGATTGCGTGGATTGGCGGGCTGCAGCAGTTTCTGCTCTTCTTTGGCGTGCGTGCGTCGTCAGGCTGCAACTGACAACGCAGGGCCTCCCCGTGGGCCGCTGGTTTGACGCGCACGGCGCCGCGATCCTCCTGTGGCCCGGCGTCCTCTGTCTCGTGCTGAGCATGATGTTTACGTCTTGTACGTTGCGCTTCGCAGGCGACTCTCTGACGGCAGTGTGTCGCGAGTACTACCAGTTTGCGCTCTCGCAGGGCCTGCTGTTTGGCGTCGGCTCGGCGCTCGTCTTCTACCCGACCGTCGCGATCCCGGGGCAGTGGTTCGCCAAGCGCCGCGCGCTCGCGATGGGCATCGTCGGCAGCTCGTCCGGGCTCGGCGGCACGCTGTGGCCCATTGCGATCGACCGCATGATCCGGCAGATTGGTGCGTGCGTAGGTACAGCATAGCTGACGGCAGGATTCCCGTGGGCCCAGCGCGCGCTCGGGTTCATCTCGCTCTTCCTCATGGGCGCCGGCACGCTCATGATCCGCACGCGCCTCCCGCGCAAGCGCGCGACGCCGTGGCGGGAGAGCTTTTCGCACATCAAGGAGCCGGCGTATCTCCTCGTGACGCTCTGCGTCTGCTTTGTCTTCTGGGGGTGAGCTCACAATGGTGCTGTTTCAGCTCACACACAGACTGTACACGCCGTTCTTCTACGTGTCGACCAACGCGCTGCGTCTCGGCGCCACACCCTCGATTGCCTTTTACTGCGTGTGCTTTATCAACGCGGGCTCGACGGTCGGCCGCCTCGTTGCGTCGGTCGGCGACCACTGGGGCGCGTTCAACGTGCTCATCACCATGGCGGCCGGCACCGTCGTGTGTCTGCTGCCGTTCTGGATCCCGCTCGCGAGCGTCCCCGCCCTCATCGCGTGCGTGACGTGCTACGGCTTTTTTGTCGGCGGCTACATTGCCATAATCCCGGCGTGCGTCGCGCAGACGGGGCCCCCGAGCGAGATTGGCATCCGCGTCGGCCTGCTGTGGTCGTTTGTCGCCGTGTTCGCGCTCACGGGCCCGCCCACGTCTGGCGCGCTCCTCGCGGCGGGCGGCGGCACGGGCGCCGCGGCGGGATACAAGTATGCGGGCGCGTTCAGCGGCGCCGTGTGCCTCGTCGGCACCGTCTTTGCGGTCGCGAGCAAAAAAGCGATCAGCGGCAGGTTTGGCGGCCTCCACTAGCGTGAGCAGCTAGCGTGAGCAGCCGCGAGCAGGTCAGGAGAGCATSWGTAGAGCATACCATAGACACTATGCACAGGGACACTATGCACACGAGTTGGAGCCACAACAGCTCATTCCACTGTGGCACTGGTGGCCAAAAATCCACTGTTCGGTGACCGGCCATGTCCGCCGGCCGTCGTGTTGCCGAGCACCGTACCGTACCCGGGCCACTGCCCACCCCCGCCCCCGCATTCCACAATATCCACGACCACAATCTACTATATCGTCGCCCGGGTCGCTGTTCTTGCTTCCCACACCTACTCACACACCTGCTCACCACCATGCCCGCTCTCACCACCGAGGAATGCTACGCCAATGCGAAGCGGTTTGACGAGCGCGTCGTGCTCATCACCGGCGCGGGCTCGGGCTTTGGCCGCGCGACCGCGGTCGAGTTTGCAAAGCACGGCGCGCTCGTCGTGCTCGGCGACGTTGACGAAAAGGGCCTCGCGGAGACGTGCGCTGCGATCCAGACGACTGTCGGCGAGTGAGTGCGGCAAGACTACTATACAGCCGGTCTCGACTAACCCGCAGCGGCATCTTCATCTCGGCAAAGTGCGACGTGACGTCGTGGGAGGACCAGGTCGCGCTGTTCGAGCTTGGCATCAAGGCGTACGGCCGCGTCGACATTGTGCTCCCGAACGCGGGCGTGTCCGAGATTGGCACGTTTGACCCGCGCAAGGAGGCCGTGCCGTCCAAGCTCACGCCGCCCAACCTCAAGACGCTCGACATTGACCTCACGGGCGTGCTGTACACTACGCGTATCGCGCTGTACCACTGGAGCCAGGACAAGCGCACGCCGGCCGAGGCGGGCCTGCGCGCGATCGTGTTCACCGGCTCGATGAGCTCGTTCTACGGCTCGGACGGCGTCATGTACGGTGCCGCCAAGGCGGCCATCCTCGGCATCCAGAAGGGCATTGCGGCGCCGTGCGCCGACCTCGGCGTCCGCGTCGCGACCGTGTGCCCGTACTTTTCGAGTGAGTCAGCGCAGCACTCACTGTATGCTTTAGCTGACCCGCGCAGAGACCAACATCCTCACCTCCGACTTTGTGCACCCGAACCCGAAGATGGGCTTTGCGGCGGTCGAGGACGTCGTGTCCGCGTTCGTCGTCGCGATCACGGACCCCGAGCCCAAGACCAACTTTGGCTGCTACCTCATCCCCGACAAGTTTGGCGTGTACCGCATGGGATCGACCGGCATGTTGTGAGTGCGAGAGTGCTGCTGCAGTTCGAGTACTGACGAGCAGCATTGGTGCCGAGGCCGCGTACCGCATGAAGCCCAAGGCTGCCAAGCTCTAAGGCCGCAGGGAGGAGGGAGTAGATGTCTGAAGTATGAACAAATGCAACAAAGGATGCATCAATGGGGTGTGGCGTCGACCGGCCAGGGGGGATTGCTGCTGGCAGTCGCGCAATCACGACAAAGGAGAGTGCAGTGCAAGCGTCTGTTTTTCTACAGTCCGAGATCCGACGGACGACAGAGACTGCGGACTACGGACGGGCAGTAGAGGGCGATGAAGCCCCGAGAGGCGCCACTGTGCCACTCTAGCATCGCCGTCGCCGCCGCCGCCACCGCTGGTCCCGACGCGCTCCTGCCCGAGCTTGTAGGGTGCATGCGAGGGAGGATGCATGCGAGGGAGGGAGGACGCGCTGCACAGCATTCTCGGCACTGCCCCCCCTTTTACATCAGGAAGGGAATGACGTCACTGCTGCTTGCTTGCTTGGCACTGGTGGTGATGCCGATGGAGAGTTGGGCGCTGGGCTGTGCGGGGTGGGAAAATTAGTTCAGGCGCAGCAACCGCAGCAGCAGCAGCAGTAGGCAACGGCGGAATGATGGAATGGAATGGGTTTTGTTTGTTTGCAACAGCGTATATATATAAAGGGGGGGTGAGAGCATCGTGTCGCCGCCACCATCAAACTGCTTCTTCTCCCCATCACAACTCTCTCTCAACAACAACACTCCACCGCCTTTATCCACAATGTTCCTCCGCGTCTTTTCAGAATTCCTCCTCTTTGCAGCATTCGTCCTGCTCCTCGTCGTCTCCAGTGAGTAACAGGACTAGTCACACCCACTGACCCCGGCAGTCTCGGCGCCCATCATCGACTACATTGGCTTTCTCAATGTCCGTCCCGGCAACCTCGTGTACCGCTTTGGCGCGTGGGGCATGTGCCAGACGACTGGCAACAACAAGTGTACCGGCAGCTCGGTCGGCTACGACCTGACCGCGCAGCTCGCCAGCCTCGTCAACAACAACTCTGTCCGCGTGCACGAGTCGCTCTCGGGCGCGACAAAGGTCAACGTCCTCCTCCCGATCGCGTGCGGAGTCAGCTTCCTCGCCATGCTCGTCGCGTGGATGAGCAGCAAGATTGGCTTCTTCTTTGCGAGCGTCATTTCTGTTCTTGCGTTTGTCATCTCGCTCGCGGCCATGGCGGCCGAGTTTGCCATTTACGGCATTGCGAAAAACGACATGCACTCGGGCGGCGTCAAGGCAGAGTACGGCGCCGGTATGTGGATGGTGCTCGTCGCGACCATCTGCCTCCTCTTCGCGTCCCTCACCTCGCTCTTCCAGTGCTGCTGCGGACACCGCCGCGAGAGCCGCAACGCCCGCGTCAAGTACTAGGCGCCCCCGAGAAGAACCGACGCCGAACAAGCCCTCTGAAGAAGAATGCGCAGCGCGCAGCAGCCGTGTTTCCATCATAATGCTCTGTAGTATATCCCCCTGGACACCGCGAGCCAGCGCCCCCTAGATGAGATGAATGTATCCCCAGCAGCAGCAGCAGCAGCAGCAGCACAGCAGCGCGCGGAGCCGTCGGCAGCGCACAGTTTAGATTCCTCGGTGGCGGAAGTTGCTGGGGCTGCCGGCGGCAACGGCATGACAGGGTGGAGCCGCCAACAAACAGCAACAATCACAACAAACAACGGCCGTCATGTGACTGGCGCAACGACGGGCATTCCAGATCTGGCATGCGTCCAGTGTCTGCGCCGTCACAGGCACCAGCACCTCGTGCAGCACAGTGGCTATTTCAGTCGTTGCGAGCAGTGTGCGCCGCTATCTCGGGACACAGACGTCATGCGCCGCGCCGCGCGCCGCAGAGCGCGGGGTGCCCGACGCTAGCGGCGGAGCGCCGCTGCTGCCGAGCGCCGCTGCTGCCTCGCGCCGTGCGTCATAGTGCAGGTCCAGGTCCAGGGCACGTGCGCGTGCGCGTGTGCGGCATGTGCAGGGCAGGCCACGGGCCGCAGTTGCCTCGGCGGTGGAGCTGGAGCTGGAGCGAGAGCTGGAGCTGCTGCTTGCTGTGCATCACATCACATGCTGCCGAGGATCCATGATCGGATCGCTGTGGCGCAGCAGCAAACGGAGCGTCGGGGATTAGGGCATGGTGAGCAGCGGTGACGCACCAACACGCGGCGCCGCCATCCTGTGACGCGCAGTGTCCAGCTGCGCGCACCCGCGCGAAGCGGCTGTGGGACGCAAAACGTGGGACGACATGTAGCCAGCAGCTAGCAGCTCGCTCGCACTCACTCTCGCTCCCACTCTCACTCTCACAACTGACAACCTGTTCATTTCTACACTCTCGTCCAGCGGTACTCCGCAAGCTTGTTCGTCCTCGGCATCGCCGCTTTTCGTCTTCCGCCGCGCCGCGCCGCGCCTACAGCTTGGCCTCCTTCTTGCCCGCCGACCACGCGTGCACATGCACGCCCGACGAGTAATGCACGCCCGTCTCCCAGTCGTATATCTGCCGTCAGCCAGCTTGCAGCTGCCAACCCAGCTTGCAGCTGCCAGCCCAGCTGCAGCTGCCAGGCCAACTCACGTCGGTCGTCGAGTTGCCGAGCGTCTTGCCGAGGCGGTCGACGCGCACTACCACCGCGAGCCGGCGGCCGACGGGGCACGGCTGGAAGTACTTTACGTCGATCGCGAGGCTGACGCCGCCGCGCATCGGCTCGCCCCAGAAGCCCGGCAGCGAGAGCGTCGCGAGGCACCACGTCGAGCAGCTGCCGTCAGAGAAGAGTGCGAGAGGACCGGGCACTAGCGTATAGGGGACGAGGGTACGCACTTGTCGACGAGCCAGCCCTGCGCGGCACCGTGCACGTTGCCGAGCCCGTTGTTGAATCCTGCCGTCAGCACGCACCCGCACCCCACCGCCACATACGCTTGTCGGTGTCGACGGCAAACACGCAGCGCCACCCGTCCGCGCGCCGCCCGCCCTTCCACACCGCGGGCAGCGCGTCGCGCGCGAACGGCCGCACGCCCGCGGCCAGGTACTGCGCAAAGTCCATCTCGGACACGTACGCCTGGAAGTCGGCGGCCTGCGCGGGCGACAGGCGCTCCATGCGCGCCGCGTGCGGGAGAAAGTGCGGGAGGTCCGCCGGCGCTGCTGCTGTCATTGTCGTCGGGCGGTGGTCAGCGTACTGTGCTGGTACTGGTACTGGTGCTGGTGCTGGTGCTGGTATGATTGCTCGATGCCCGGCGCGTCGCTGATATATCCTTGGTGTCCTCGGAATCGCAGTCGGTTACTGCCCCGCCCGGGTGCTTGCTCTCGTTCCGGGGTGTGGGGGAAGGTGGAGGTGGGCACTGAGCGGACAGCGGGCAATGTCCGCGGGCCGGCCAGCAGCGGACATGCGCGCACGTCCGTGTCGCGCAAATTGCTCCCGCTGCCAATTTTTTCGCTGGTCTGTCTGTGGCTGGCTGCCTGGCTGGCTACCTGGCAAGAGAGCGGAGATTGGGAGGGATCTAGGACGTACGTGTCGAGAGGGGATCTGCACTGCTGTGGCTGTGGCTGTGGCGAACGTGGCGATTGCAATCACATCGATCAGAAACACTCGGTGGTGTACATGTGCATGTGCATGGGCATGTGCCTGCAGGTGGCAGCGGCTCGCAGCTCGCGGCGCACAGCACGGCCGCGCGGCCGAGGTACTGCTCTCGGTGCGGCAACACGGGAGCTCGAGAGAGACGCCGCCGGCCCGCGGACGACGCAGCACGACGGCCCTCGGCAGAAGGTGGCACGCAGGCTCTGCTGGCGGCACTCTTGCATGTTATGCACAGTGGCACAGTGGCACAGTGGCATTGGCACTGGCACACCGGCACACTGGCACACCGGCACCAGCACTGGCACTCTGGCACTGTGGCAGTGCTGGCCTGCATCCCGGCGCCGCGCCATCTGAAACGCCTCCCCCCCACTCACCCCGGCCGTAGCATTCAGCGAGTGGCGTCCCGCCGTCCGCCCTCCGCCAAGACGAGCGGCTGCCAAGGCGTGCATGCATGGATTCTGGATCGCCAAGCAGGCACCGAGGGTGATCTGCGCCTGTAGGTCTGAGAATAGACGCCATGTGCTCGTGCTCGCCAAGTGCTCCTCGCCAAGTGCGCTCCGCGCTCGTATCGTGCAGAGATGACATTCGCTGCGGGCCAATCTATGGTGGGAGGGTCAAGAAAAGAGAGGAAAAGCAAAAAAAAACAGAGGAGAAGAAAAAAAGACTACATCAAAAGTCCATCGCAAAACTGGGTACCAGCACCGTGTGGGGGATGGCAGAGAGAGAGAAAACCCCGGGTTGAGAAGGAAATGGCCGCCGCATGCTGCTGGCAGCACCGACGGTCCGAGCAGAAACATTATATCGCTGTATACAATGTAACCCGACACCGTGGCGCCGACTTAGAGGTTGGCGGCGGCAATGGCGATACGGCCAAAGGTGGTGATGACGTTGTTGAGGAGCGCAAGGTTGCCGGTGGCCTCCTGGGCCGAGACAGTAATGACGGCGTCGGGGTGGATGGCCGAGGCGGTCGCGCTGGGGCCGGCCTTGAGCGAGAGGGTAGCAAGCGAGGTGTAGCTGATGGTGTGGCTCGAGGTCGGCTGGGCGGAGAACTGGGTGCCGTTGACATAGAGCGTGCCGTTGAGGACACCGATCGAGGCCGAGGGGTTGATGCTCGTGCCGTTGCCGGCAGCAAGCCAGGGGGTGATGGAGGCCGAGGGGACGAGCGACGTGCTGCTGCTCTCAGGGGCCGACGACGACGGGGGAGGAACGTAGGTCGACGACGAGGTGGGGGGAGGAGTGTAGGTCGAGGTGGGCTCGGGCGAGGGGCTCCAGGTCGAGGTCTCGGGGGGAGGAGTGTAGGTAGAAGTGGGGGTCTCCTTGGTGGTGGTGGTCGTCTCCTTGGTAGTGGTCTCCTCCTTGGTGGTGGTAGTCTCGGGCTCGGGGTCGCCACCGCCGCCGCCGCCGATCCACCAGGTAACGGCAAACTCGCCAGTGGTCTTGTAGTTGGGGTCGAGGACCTCGGCGGCACCGGGCGAAAGGTCAATCCACGAGTCGTAGGTGCACGACGCGCACTCGTCGACAATCATGGCGGAAACCGACTTGCCGTTGGCCTGGACGGTGACATACTGGCCACAGAGGTCCTGGGAGAACATTGTCTTTGCAATGGCGACAATCTTCATGGACGCCGAGCTGGGGGGTCAGCGGGGATGCGGCGCGAATGTAATTCTCACCCGTAGTAGTTCCAAGGCGAGGGGAGGTTGTAGCAGGCAAAGTGGGGGTCCGACTCCTCAGGGCCGTACCAGGTGGTCTTGCCGGTGTAGGAACGCTTGGCGAGCTGGTGGCTGGCGCGCTTGGCGATGCCGTTGCCGTGGGCGTTGCCGTGGGGGGCAGCAATGGCCGAGGCGGCGAGGAGCGAGTAGGCGAGGGTGGTGAACATTGTTGTTTTGGTGTTAAAAGTGAGAGGGTACACGCAGAGAGATGCCGGGTGGACCGTGTGCTCAAAAGTAGCGAGTGAACGGGGTGGCGGGCTCGGGCAAGTGATTGTTGTTGATCGCGGTGATCGATGTGGGTGTCGGCGTCGTGGAAGGGGACGGCGTCGAGGAGGGGACCAGGGGGATGCGGCTTCCGGAGCAGCTGGTGGGCGGGGGTGTTGGCGGAAGTGGGTG
>PQXP01000628.1:0-10669 GCA_002973495.1 Apiotrichum akiyoshidainum
CACCCACCCACCCCACATCGGTCTCATCCTTTTTCTCTCTATCTTGTTTGCTGACATCTGCTGCTGCTGCTTGCTCCACAGCTCTTCACCAAGCGGACTGTCGGACCACCCCACCCCACCGTACTTTTTCTCTCCACCGAGATTATTACACCACACACCACCCACCCAGCAACTCTAACTGTCCCCAGCCGTTCGGGATCTTTAGCGATTACAGCACCCTCTCTCCCCCTCTCTTCTCCACCCTTCTCCACTCCACCACCACCCGCTCGCTCCTCCTCTCCATCTCTCCCTCTCTCTCTCTCGGCCGCCTCATTCCACACACACACACACACACTCCCCGACTCACCACTCCCACTGTTCTCGACCGCCCCATCGCTCATATCATAATCCCCGAATCCCTTACTCCCCAGCAACACTCTCCAGCGTAGGATTCACATTTTTGATCGCTCCACGGAAACCTCTCTTGGTTGGTAAGTCGTCTCTCACCGCTCCTGTCTCCCTCCCTCCCTCTCTCTCTCTCTCTCTCTCTCTCTCTCTCTCTCTCGCTCCAGCAAGTCACGCACTCTTGTGGCTGGCATCTGGGTTACTCATTGTTCGTGACCCGCGCATCACGGTCACAGCCTTCTACCGCGGCTTGGTCATCCCGGCCTGGGCACCCGCTTGCCACCCATCCAGCCTCATGCATGCCAGCGCTCCGGCGACCTGTCCGCCTGCAGCCTGGCATACATTCCCGCTGCTCGGACGATCCAAGACGGCGCTACGGGGATGCGCGGATTAGTATGCCCGAGATACCCCGCGCTGTGCGGTGGTGACAATACCCGGACTCCTCATTTGGCGGCCAGCGGCAAATGGTGCTGCTACACCAGGCGGTGCTTCCTTCCCCACGCCAGCCGTCTGCCCCCTCTTTGCCACACAGAACACACGGCCACACGGCATGCACGGCACGCGCTCTCCCTCGTGGGAAGGAGATGGGCACAGCGGGCCGCCTTGCATCCAGCTCAGCGTACATGCCAGGCGGTCAGGCGACTCGCTTCCCACGACCGCGTCATTGCCCGACCGCATCACGCCGCTCGCAGTTTTCTCTGTGGCGAGAGGACACTGCGCCTATTGCCCGATAGCCACAGCCTCAGCCTCGTGTCGGTCGTGTGGCCGCTTAACCGGCTGTGCTGCTGCATGGTTTTGCTCTCGCCCGCCGAGAACGCGGTGTTGAACCGAAGCATGCAGCGCGCCCATGCGCCACCCGCGGCAGCTCGAGTTGGGTGCGGCAGGCTGCGTGATGGGCACTCGGCGCGGGGTGCAGGACGGCCACGGTGCCTTGCGGACGGGCGATACCCACGCTCGTTATCATGCGCACGGCCGAACGTGTGGTGCGGAGGCGAGCTGCTGCATCGAGGCTGGGTGCGGCGGCGACAGCGGCAGCGGGTCGGCACTTTGCTCTATTGTGTGCGGATGTGTGGATCCGCGGCCAACGCACAATGGCACTGCCGTGTGTGCGTGTGTCGCGGTGCCGTCGCCGCCGCTCGTTCCACTCGCTCCCATCCTTTGCTCCGCCCTGCCTTTGTCATTTAACCCAGCCATCATCCTCTCTTCTTCACACCTTCATCCTCACCCCCTCCCACAATGACAGCCCTAACCAGTCCCAGAACGTGTCTCTCCGATTCTACATTCGACCTTCCCCCCACCCCGTTCCGCTCCCACCCCGCCTCTCGCGCAAACTCGACCGCCTCGAACGCGTCTCGCCACCCCAGCAACCGCCGTCACATCACCCCCTTGACAGCAGCAACCCCGTCTGTTGCCAACCCCCGCTTCAAGCTCCCCCCCCCAGCCCACACCCGCTGGCACGCCTCCCCCCACTCGACTGCCTCGTATAACAGCGGCTCGAGCTCCTCGAACGGAAACCAGTCCCCGTTCACTCCCCCCTCGTACTCGCAGTCCACCTCGCCCCTCCAGTCGCGGTGCTCCACCCCCGACGACGAGTGTGAATACCCTCTCCGTCGCGTAGACTCGGACCCCGAATACCAGCGTATTCGTCTCTCCCGCCAAGCCCGTAGGCCCTCCTTTTTCACAATGGCCGCTGCCAGCAACATGAAGCGCAAGGTCGTCATCCTTGGCTCGCCCTCTGTCGGTGCGTATATCGGGATCGGGGCGAGCATCTGATGGGTGCGCGCATTGTGGCAAACGAGATTCTGAGAGAATATTTGTTTGCCACTGACGTGTCGGGCTTCTGACGGCTTCGGCTTGATCCTTGCCGAACGCATTTGCCACCCATCATTGTTTTTACCTGCCACTTTGTTTTCCGCTGACTCTCCAGGCAAGACGTCCCTCACACAACAGTTTGTCACACCGCCCACCTACAACGACAACTACTACCCCACCATCGAGGCCACGAGCCAGAAGGTTGTCAAGTACAAGGGCAATGAGTACGACTGCGAGATTGTCGACACTGCCGGCCAGGACGAGTTTTCGCTCTTCCCACCCAAGTACGCTGTCGGTGTCCACGGCTACATGCTCGTGTACTCGATCGCCTCGCGCCAGTCGTTTGAAATGGTGACCACCCTCCACGAGAAGATTCTCGACCAGAGCGGCCTCGACAAGGTGCCGTGCGTTGTTGTCGGCCAGAAGTGCGACCTCACCGGCGAGCGCAGGGTAACCACCGCAGAGGGCGAGGCTCTCGCCAAGAAGCTCGGCGCCGCGTTTGTCGAGTCGAGCGCAAGGGACAACCAGAACGTTGGTGAGTAGTATCACAGTGCGACTCGTGAGCTAGAGCTGACAGCAGACCATGCCTTTGACGCGCTCCTCGCCGAGATGCAGAAGGAGTACAACCCCGAGCCCGTCAAGGCCAAGAAGGGCTGGTGGCCCTTCTAAGTGGCCCAACCAAGTGGCGGCCCGCCACCCCACTCATTGTCCCGTCCCCCCTCCCCTCCCCCGTGGCGACCGCATGCCACGCATAGTCTGATTCCCCTTCCCCCCCCCCTCCCTACATGCGGCGCCTCCTTTGACCATTCGGTGTGGACTCTGCTTCGTATGCCGTTTTATGTACACTACCTCTTAGCTAGCCCCCTCAGGGTGCCAGAGCCCTGCCTGGGTGATGTACCAACAGGGCCTCCTGTTCCGTCATTTTACTCTCTGGCCATGCGCGCATGCATTGAACGTAATCGGCGCGAGCGTGAGAAGGGGGTGCGGAGGGCATGTGGTGCAGCGGGCAGAAGGGTTGGAACGTGGGCAGACAGATTGTGCGTGGGCACTGGGGAAGTGAGTGAGCGAGAGCGAGTGAGCTTGGAGTGATAACAGAGGTGCGGCCAGTGTGGGGTGAGGGGGCATGTGGGGTAACGGGAATAGTGTTGCTTCCAGTGAGAGTGACGCAACAACCGGTGCAGCTCCGGCGATGCATGGCGTGCATGCGGAGCGCGGTGCTCGGTGCATCATTGCAACGTCGCAGAGGACGCATGCATGCGCAGGGGGCCGCGCGCGAACGGGAGCGGGGGCCGAGGGAGATAGGCTCTTGGTGCCAGGACCCGGAGGCCATCGGCCCGAACAAAAATTCCCGTTTTCACTGCCTGCATGTACAGGTGTTGGTGGTCGCCGTGCGCGCCGAACGGGAACTTGGTGGCAAGATTGCCAAACGGTGCCAGCCAGATTCCCGTCCTGGCCAGCAGGCAGCGAAAAAATAGTACACGACGGGAATCCGGCGCGCTCGGCGCGATTAGGCAGCACTAGTGCATGCATGCATGCATGCGCGATGGCCACGCAGCCTGCGGCGGCGAGCACGCGTATATAACCAACGTGTGCATGTGGGCGGAAGACGCTTGGACCCAGCACCCATTCACTACACACTCTGCTCCACTCCACTGTCGTTGCCGCACGACACTGCCGCATCGCCGCCCTGAGACGAGTCGCTGCCTCCACTTGACATCGACGCCTGCAAGACGAACCGACCTTTCGACTGCCTCCCTTCTGTTCCTCCCACCACCCACCACCCACCAGCCATGACTGTCCCGCTCGCTAACGGCCACGCCAACGGCCACGCCAACGGCTTCGCGCACGAGGAGACCACCACGTTCGAGCCCACCGAGCACCCGCACCGCCGCTGTACGTTGTACCCCGCACCGCCGGCGGGCCAGCAGAGCAGAGCTGACAGCAGTCAACCCGCTGACGGGCAAGCATGTGCTCGTGTCCCCGCACCGCACCAAGCGGCCCTGGAACGTGAGTCCTGCTGCCAGAGGGCGGGGCGACCTGCGGAGCGCTGACAGGCAGGGGCAGACGGAGGAGCCCGTCCGCGAGACGCTCCCGGCGCACGACGCAGCGTGCTACCTGTGCCCCGGCAACAAGCGCATGGGCGGGCACCAGAACCCCGATTACACCGAGACCTACGTGAGTGCGGGCGTCGAGTGTGGGTGTGGGTGTGGGTGGGTGGGGGACAGGACAGCGGCAGGGAGGGTGTGAGTGGCGACGTCGGCGTCGGCGTCGGGCCGCGGCCCGGGATGCCGGGCACATGGCCGAGCACACAGCGGGCAGGACGCGAGTGAGCACCAGTGGCTTGGCGTGTGCGCAGTCCCCATACCCTCGCCTCCGTCTGCATCGCATGCAGGTGTGTGTGTGTGTGTGTGTGTGTGCCGCCAGCTCGGGATACAGCCGCGGACGAGGCCGAAGTGCGCGGGGCCCGCGATCGGGTGCTCGGCAGTTGTCCGGGGGAATTGCGCCACTGGTCCTCGCATCGCATCTGTCCCCACAACATTATGAGACTGCACCTCGCGACTCTCCAAAGGCCCGGCCAGATTCCGAGACAACAGAACGAGAGCACAAATCCTGACGCCAGTCCTTTCCCAACGACTTTCCCGCGCTGCTCGCCGAGCCGCTGCCGCTGCTGCCGCCGACGGCGCCCGTGCCGGGCCTCGCGCCGAGCCCCGACTCGTTTGACAGCCTGTTCGCGAGCGAGCCCGTGCGCGGCCGCTGCTCGGTGCTGTGCTTCCACCCGCGGCACGACCTGACGCTCGCGCGCATGCAGCACGCCGAGATCGAGGCCGTCGTCGCCAAATGGCGCGAGACGTTTGTCGCCGAGGGCGCGTTCCTGCGGTCCTCGGGCGCCGACGACGGCTACGTGCAGATCTTTGAGAACCGCGGCGCCATGATGGGCGCAAGCGCGCCGCACCCGCACGGCCAGGTCTGGACGCTCTCGTACGTCCCCGACGAGCCCGCCACCGAGCTCGCCAACCTGGCGGCCTACGCCGCGCGCGCCACGGCGGCCAGTTCGTCCGCCGCCGCCGCAGCATGCGGGCCCTGCCGCGCCGACGGCGCCGCGTGCCTGCTGTGCTCGTATGCTGCCGACGAGGTGCGCCGCGCGGAGCGCGTCGTCGCGCTCGACGAGGCGGGCGGCTGGGTCGCGCTCGTCCCCTTCTGGGCCGTGTGGCCGTACGAGGTCATTGTCCTCCCGTACCGCCGGCACATTCCGTCCCTGACCGAGATGACCGCCGAGGACGACGCCGCGCTCGCGCGCGTCATGAAGGCGCTGCTCGTCCGCTACGACAACCTCTTCAACTGCCCGTTCCCTTACTCCATGGGCCTGCACCAGGCGCCGCTCCCGCCGCGCAGCGCCGCCGAGGCGGACGCGTCGCCCGCGCACATGCACTTTCACTTCTACCCGCCGCTGCTGCGCAGTGCGTCGGTGCGCAAGTTTCTCGTCGGGTTCGAGATGCTCGGCGAGACGCAGCGCGACATTACGAGCGAGCAGGCGGCAGCGCGGCTCCGCGGCGTCCCGGACGTGCACTACCTTGATGCCGAGTAGTCGTCGCGGGGGAGTAAACGAGGAGTAGTCGTCGCGGGGGGAGTAAACGAGACGGTACGAGTAGGCGAGAGACTGCGAGGAAGCGTTAGAGTAGACGGCGCGCGCCCGAGGGGCGCATTAGAGTGACTAGAGGGCAGCCGACAAACCGGGGCCCGCCCGCGCAGGAACAATATGCAATGCTATACATGTACTCTCTCCCTCACAGTGTCGGTGTGCGTGGTTACCGATACAATTACTTCTTCTCCTCGGCCTCGGCCTCGCGCGCCGCCGCCTCGAGCTCCTCGGGCCTGGGTGTCAGTATCGCCGCCGCTGGTGCTGCTCTCTCCATCTGGCTTGCAGCACTGGCTGCTTGAGCGTTCCGCCGCGGAGTGTATAGCTGTCCCGCCGGTGCGCTTCCTCCGGCTTCCTCGGCTCTCTTGACTGGCAGCGCCTCTTGCCCCTCGTCGTGTTCTCTGACACGCTGCGCCCTGCGCGCTCCGCTTGCCGGCACTTGTACTCACGACTTCCACACGTCCTTTGTCGAGTGCATGAGCTCGTACAGCTGCCCGACCTGCTCGTTCGAGAGCGCGTCCATGACCTCGGTGTCGAGCCTGCGGCCCCCCCACGCCTGGCCCTCGGCCGCGAGCGCCGGCTCGAGCTGGTCGAGGTACTGCTTCCACTGCGAGAGGAACGCCATGATGTGCAGGGGGTTGTCGGTGGTGCGCGTGAGGCGGAACTCGGACTTTACGTACGCGTCGCCCATGTAGCGCATCTCGATGGGCAGCTGGCGGTGCGCGCGCAGGATGCGGCGGTACAGGCTGGGTGTGAGCGGGAGCGAGCGGGGTGTAAGTGGGTGGGAGAGTGTGGGGGTGGGGTGAGCGGGGTGCGGGGTGAGACGAGTGCGTGGAGTGGGATTTCCAAGTAGCAGGGAGCTGTGGGCGCCTCTCTGCTGCTTGAAGAACAGTGAGCAGCCGAAGGGAATGCCAGTAGCAGCTGGCGCCCGCCACTCATCCCCTGCCGAGGGAAAGAAGAGACAACACTCACGGAATGGGAGGGAGCACCTGGGCGCTCGCCTGGGAGAGGGTGAGCGGGATGCGGCCGCTGGTCGCCGCGCGGACTGCTGTGGGGAGCATGCTGATGGACTAGAGGGGTGGAGGGCTGGAGGAGGGTACAGTCGAGAGCCTAGGGAGGGAGTTGGAGCAGAGGATGGAGGGAGCGCGGGGAGAGGGCGATAACGACGACAACAAACGGTGGATCTTGGAATGGTAATGTCAGGCAATCAAGACGATGCCTGGGCGTTCCGAGTTTTCCAGAGATTTGTCCATGTGCGGAGAGCGTGGTGCGGAGATGGGGCCGCTCTCCGTCTGCACGCGATCTGCACGCCTTGCACACATGGCCAGGTTTTCGCATTTTACGTAAAGGAGCCAGCCCACCCACCCACTGTATCCACTGTTCAGTCACGATATCCGACCGACCCTGCCTTGTTTTTTGGCTTGCCCTGAACAGCGAGAGAGGAGAGAGCGACGTAGATCCATCCATCATCCCTTTGATCGAGCGGACTCTGCGGGGCCGGTCGAACATCCGCGCACCGCCGGCGGCATCAATGAATGAATGATTGATTTTCGAATAGTCTGAGATAATCGCTCATCTGTTCACGGACACTGCTGCTGTGGCTCTAATCGCTGATAATGACCGATGGCGGAGCATCTCTGCCCCGCATATAGCGTTTTCTCTTTCGGACTCTTCGGCATCTTTCCCATCTCATTGCGTTGATTGTTGATTGTGTAATCCCCCTCCCTCCCTGCCGCGGCCGCCATGTCTCGGGCTTCGGACAGGTCCACGATTGCACGATCCCGCGGCAGCCCCCCCCCTGGGTCCTTGCGTGGGTGGAGGTGGGGAAACAGAAACGGAAACAGCGACGCGAGTGCTGGAATGCGACACCACAGACAAAGGAAACAGCGCGTCACGCGTCGCTAGCCTGCCCAAGCGTCCAGTCGCGCCCGCCAAGCAACAACCAAGTGGCCGAACGGCGGCCGCTCGGGCCACAGACGACGCGGGCAGCGAGCGGCCCGTGCCTATGGCCGCAAGGCCTTTGTACGTAGTTACATCTCTCTCGCGTCGCGCGTTGCTGTCTGTGTCTGCGCGCCCGTGTCTGTGTCCGTGTCCCGTGTCATGTCTGCTCATGTCCGTGTTCTTGTGGGGCAGCAGCGGGCCCGTGGGCGGCGCGAGCAGCTGCAGCACCATGAGCCCATCTGCGAGACATCTCGGCGGCGCAGCGGCGGTTGCGGAGTAACTATCAAGCCAGCGGCCTTGCCATTGCGCTCGATTGATCGGTCGTCTCGGACTGGCGGCTGCTGCATGGCGTGAGCAGCGGGCCAAGGGCCCGAACGCCGCCACACACACACACACACACATGCCATGCAACAGCAACAGCAATCCGAAGCGACCGCAACACCCACACGCACACACTGTACCAAACCCACTCCTCTGCGCCTGTAGCCCTCGATGATGGGCGCTGGCCCCGGTATCTCCGACGAATTATCCGCGGGTGGGCAGGACGAGGCCGACGTAGCAAAGTACAATGTGACGTGCCGACGAGGCACCGACGGCTTGCTTTGCATTGTGTGATTGCGGTGCCGGCGGCGCGATTGACTGATTGTGCGGGGTGGTGTGATTGTGATTGTGCTGCTGGCTGCTGCCTGGCTGGCTGGGTGGGCGCACCCTAGGGGCTGGCATGCCGAATGGTGGGCCCAGCTTCCAGAAAGCGGCATGCATCGACTCCGCGCACCCTGGCGCTGCACGCAGCCGAATTCCAGCTGCCCGAGCGCATGTAGCGAGCACAGCGACGCGCGGCGGCGCGGGCTCGAGCACACCAGAGCACGACGCGCAGGCCGAGCCGGAATTACTGTGGGGCCTGCGATTTGCGCTGGCGGCCAGCGGCGAGTCACGAGTGTGGACGAGTTCCGATAATCGCACTCTAGTGCGCGCATTCCTGCCGGCCGCGATTGGCCGATTGTCGCGTGCGTGCGTGCGGGCAGGCAGGCAGGCAGGCTCGTGCCGCCGGGTAGGGTAAACTGTGGTGAAACGGTACTCACCCGCGGCAGAGGAGAGAGTGCAGCGCAAGCCGGAGGCCGGGCCGGCGACCTCCTGGGGCCACAGGGCAGAGGAGCTGGACGGCGACATGGGCAGCAGCGCAGCAGCACATGGTTGTAGGCAAGGTTTTGGTCCAGGGCTGCCGGCTGTGCCAGCGGCAATGGGCATTGGGCAGCAGGCATGGCCATGACGGACGCATGACGACGGGGGTCGGCGGGGACTTGAGAACGGCGCGCGCTGGTCGGAGTCTCTCGAGTGTCGCAATTGCCCGCCCCAGCTGTTGGCTGCTACCCCGCTCTCCAAACGAGGCCGCTGCCGACGTGCCGCCGCCGCCGCCTTGACCGCGCGCTCTGCAGCGGCAGTCATGTTCTGTGACGATGCACGAGCACGGATGGGGGCACGGGCACGAGCATGAGCTGGGCGGGGGAAAGGGCAGACGACCAGGGCTCTCGGGGGGTGGGCGGGCCAAGAACTGCACCCAGCAACACTACAGCAGCACTGCGGGTCAGAGGCACGCGGTCCCATCTCGTTTAAGGGTGGCACAGTGTGGGGTAAGACGTGCCCTCCTGCTCGTGCTCGGTTTAAGGCGGAATACGGCAGGTTTGCAGCATTCCTAGATCTCGATCAAAGAGCTGGGCTGGGCTGCTTTGTATGCATGCGCATTACTCGTCTTCTACGGACCCCGGACATCAGGAAAAAATGGGTCCCAATTCTTGGAAAAAACGGTGCAGAATTCGATACAGAAAACACAGAGTGTAGACGTAGACGTAGACGCAGACGAGCATCGCTCGCTCGCTCACAGCGGACCAGTAGATTGCTGTTTCGGCCCGCTCCCACGCAGCAGCACCCACCCCGCCCGCCCAGCACCCAGCCGCCGCTCGCTGCGAGGCCGCATCCCCCGCCCAGCCCGCTCTGCTAGGAAGATTAGGAAGAAGCGTCAGCCAGCCAAACTGGACCGTTGCGGGGATTGTACTCGGCCGTGATTTGGCGCATGCACCCAGTATGGTTGGCTCGGTATTGGAGAGGCAGCGATACGAAAAAAAAAAGAAAAAGAAAAAAAATGGGCAGCAGAGCATAGTCACGAGTCGGGCCAGAAGCAGAGCAAGAGCACCCAGGCAGGCAGCTGTACGCGACGCCAGGCAGAGAGATGCGATGGGCGTGATGGTGAGGGCGGCAGTCTTGACGTTGCCCAGTTTGTCTCTGATAGTCCACAACGCCCCCTGCACGGTTTACGCGATCGTTATTCTTGACGATTGACCATTGCCCTCAACACGCCAACCTTGTTAATCCCCCGTACATCCACAACCACCACCACCACAACCACCACCACCGCGGCGCCGCCTCGTTGATCACTCTCTCTCTTTGTTCTTTTTTTTCGCATAAACCAGAATGGTACGTATCGGTATCGGAGCCTAGCCGTGCATGTGCGTGTGCGTGACTGCTTGCGTGCTGGCTACAACAGCAGCAGCAACGGCGGCGGCGGCGGCGGAAAAAGCTGGGTACGAGTGTCCCCTTATGGTGGTGCTTGCTGGGTGGTGGTTTGTGGGTGGGTGGGTGGTAGGTGGTGGGTGGTGGTGGGTGTGTCATAGGTGGTTCAAGGGGGAATTTAGGGCCCGAGGCCGAACAACGCCGACGCTCCACAATTGCCAGAGTGTGGGTTGGGTATCCTGCCCCCCACCCAGGCACCCAGGCAGCAGGCAGCAGGCAGCAGCAGCAGGGCAGGTTGCTTTGTGCTTGCCTGCCTGGTTGCTGCTGCTACTCCCCCTGCCTCCTGCCCCACCGTTGCCTGCTCGCCGCACCCACTCTCCCCCTCCC
>PQXP01000576.1:0-13248 GCA_002973495.1 Apiotrichum akiyoshidainum
TTCGGGCTTACTGTAATGACATTCAACTTCACCATCTCTCTGGAGAACCGGCGAGTGGCACGTCGAGAGGAAGCAGGACAGTGCGCAGAGGCCTCGTTGGTAGAGGCTTGAACGGGTGACCCATTTCTGCCCTTCTTTTCTTTTTTTTTTCTTTTTTTTTTTTTTTTTTTTTTTTTTTTCTTCTTTCTTTGTCAGCTCCATTGTTTTTGTCAGCTTAATTATTGCGCACTGGTTCTGGTCCAATATCATGTTTAGAAAGTTCAAGCAGACCCTCTGTTGGCAGCAAGAGGCGACCTCTGCTGGGTCATCTGCAGATAACACAGGCCGAGGCCAGAACGCCACACGCCAAGAAAGTGAGACTTCCAAACACCCGGCGCACACGCCTCCCCATGCCGGGACGTCTTCGCTTCCAGGTCTTGGGCTGGATCCTGTCGACAGCCGCGCTCCCGTCTTCGGTTGCATGCACGCGGAGCGGGTCGAGCGGGGAGATGGGAAGATAGGGGGGGGTGACTAGCTGTCAGAGGGAGAGTCCAAAGTCACGTGTTATTCCGTAACAGCCATGTTCCACGCCGGCTCGAGCCAGTCATATTACCCGTTTTACCATTCCACTCCACTCCACTCCCCTCCACTCCACTCTCCTCTCTCTTGTTGTCGTTCGACTTTTGCCATCGCTCTCATCATCACCAGCACCCATATCCACACCGTAAGTAGCCTCCTCGCCATCATCCGACAACGCTAATGCATCCAGACCGGCCATCTCGGCTATCCACAGCAGGAGCGAACAGCGCAATGACCGAGTGCGTGCTGGCCCTCACACTTTATACGTTGCCACTGACAGCAGACCCCAGCGCGTGTCTCGCGGCACTCGGCGGTGCCCTCTCCGCTTTGAGGAATACACCGTATTCCCCAACTCGCAGGTCATAAAGTCGTCCGACGCCCGATACGTACGCTACCCGCTCGAGCGGCTCGCAAAGGTGTGCCCGTTCTTCGAGGGAATGATGAACGTCCCCCAGCCCAAGCGGTTCCCGCCGGCGCAGTTGCCCCACGGGCACCCGTCCATCACTACTACTGGAGACGAGCGCCCACGGTGCCCGTTTTCCGGCAGTGCCCCGTCATCGGCACCGGTGCGGCCCACCACCCCGACAATACCCGACGCCCTGCCCCAGCCCCAGTCCGTCTCCGACGAGGACGTGCAGAACGCGATCGACCTGCCGGTCACCTGGGGCGGCCTAAAGCTGTGTCTAGAGCTCGTCGACGCGCACATTACTTGTCCAGCCCTCGGCGGCACGCGGCCCGAGGCACCGAGCAGCCTTCTCGACGAGGGCGTCGAGGAGCACATCAACGCAATGGTCGAGACGGCGCACGCGTTTGGCCTCACGTTTGTCGGAAACCACGTCTACAGTGCATTCGCGGGCAAGCCTGTCCCCGCCCATGGTGGCGCTTCCGACCCGCTGTGGATATTTGCGGTCGTGGCGGCGACGGGCTCGACTGACGTCTTGATACCGGCGGCCTGGAACACGCTGCGCCCCGACTTTAACGTCTTCCACGCGTCGCTCGAGGGCAAGCGGCTGCTGCTCAAGTTTGCGCGCGACGAGCTGCGCGAGCTATACTCGCTGCACCACTCGTGGCACTATGCGCTTCAGATGTACGAGGACCGCATGATGCAGTTCTCCGAGTGGGAGGACCGCCGCGGCGGGTCGCCGAATGATTGGGAGGCGCAGTACGCGCACGTCGGTTGCCCGCACCCCCATCTCGCGCCCGTGGCCGCCGACGCGGTCGCGCGCGTAAAGGAGTACCTCTACTCGCACCCCGTGCGCAGCGAGCAGAGCTTTGACGAGATTATCGACAAGGTGTGCGACCCGGTAAAACTCACGGACGTGATCGTGCCGGCGATGGGCGAGTGCTACACCTGCATCTACGCCGAGGGAGGGCTGCTGGACACGTTTGTCCGGGTGGTCAAGGAGCAGTTTGTCGACGTGCTCAAGGCGGAGCTGCAGGGTGTGCAGCTCAAGGGCGTGCAGAAGTGAGCGGTGTGGTGTGTGTATGGTTAGCCGCAATGTTGTTTATGTCACTATGTCACAGATTAATGCATGCCGCGAATGTCATTGGCTGGGCTCACCCACAAACTGCACCGACTAACGACAGAGACGGAGCGCACCCTTCGGATATCGGTTGGGGTCGGCGAGTAGGACGGCGATTTCCCAGATCTCGCACTCACGTGGACGACAAGGTAGGCCCCGGTCTCCCGATCGAAGCCGCTCCCCCACTCCACCTCCACCCACCCGCAGCAGGCCTCCTCGGCCTCCTCAGAGAGCGGGACGGGAGCAACGGTGACCGGGGCCGATGCGCATCAGAAACTTGCAGTCTATCGCATTAGCCGTAGATGCCGCCTAACAGGACGCTCCAGATGCATTCGAGCCTGGACTACTCCAGTGCATGCAGCATTGTGGAGAAATTCCGCAGGCACGGGGAGACGTTTGCCGGCCACATGCCGCCCACAAACCCCACAAGTCCTCGATCGTTGAGCCAGCAGGCTCTACGGTAGTCGCCGCCCTTGGGGAACTGGTCTCCAATGAATGCCAGGGGCAGCAGGGTCGGAGACGACCGAACAGCCATTTCGCGGCCGGCTGCAATGTCCATGCAACCGGCCGGCTAACGGCCACCCCAGCAACTGCTGATGGCCGAGGAGCCGTTGGCTGGCCGTGGTGGGCACTAACTGAGACTACATAATATCAGCTGACAACCACGACAGCTCTCTTTCATCACCATCCACGCATCCATCCCACAATGTCCCGCGTCGCTCGCTACACCACCAAGAACGCCGACGATGGTGAGCTGACCTCCAGCAGCAGCATCCGCTAACAACCAGTCGTCGTCACCTGTGCTCTCCGCACACCCCTCTGCAAGGCCAGGAAGGGCGCCTACAAGGACACCACCTACGATGAGCTCCTCCTTGCCACCATGATCGCCGCCAAGCAGAACATTGGCATCGACCCCGCCATGATCGGCGACATTTGCGTTGGCACCGTCACCACCCCCAACGGCCCCAACACTGCCCGTGTCGCTGCCCTCTCCGCCGGCTTCCCCAACACCGTCCCCATCCAGACCATCAACCGCTTCTGCTCCTCGGGTCTCATGGCCTGCTCGGTCATTTCCAACCAGATCCGCAACGGCGAGATTGAGATTGGTCTTGCCGTCGGCTACGACAACCTCACCTTTGCCGGCGCCAAGCAGTTTGACTTCTCCGCCGAGATCATGAAGAACCCCGAGTCGGCCGACTGCATCAAGCCCATGGGCTGGACCGCCGAGAACGTTGCCGGTGACTTTAACATCTCGCGTGCGTCGATGGACGCCTGGGCCGCCAAGTCGCACCAGGCTGCCGCCAAGGCCGACGCCGAGGGCATCTTCAAGGGCGAGATTGCCCCCGTCACTGTTCCCCAGAAGCAGGCCGACGGCTCCAAGAAGATGGTCGTCGTTGACCGCGACGACGGCATCCGCCCCGGCACCACCTTTGAGTCGCTCTCCAAGGTCCGCCCCGCCTTCCCCCAGTGGGCTCCCGCCCACACCACTGGTGGCAACGCCTCGCAGATCACCGACGGCGGTGCTTTCGTCCTCATGATGACCCGTCGCAAGGCCAACGAGCTCGGCCTCCCCATCCTTGCCAAGCACGTCGCCACTGTCGTCTCGGGTCTCGAGCCCCGCATCATGGGCATCGGACCCTCCATCGCCATCCCCGCCCTCTACAAGCGCACCGGCCTCACCAAGGAGGACATTGACATGTACGAGATCAACGAGGCCTTTGCCTCGATGATGGTTTACTGCGTCGAGAAGCTCGGCCTCGACAAGGACAAGGTCAACGTCAACGGCGGCGCCATCGCCCTCGGACACCCCTTCGGCTGCACCGGTGCCCGCCAGGTCGCCACCGGCCTCAACGCCATGCGCAAGAACAAGGGAAAGACCCTCGTCACCTCGTGAGTAATGCTTACGTACCCCCACATGATTGCTTACGTAAAGGATGTGTATCGGATCAGGTCAAGGTGCCGCTGCGCTCTGGATCAACGAGCAGGAGTGAAAAGAAGCGTAAAAGAAGTGTACGAGACGAGTAGATGAGATGCCACACACTTGGACTGTTTCAGGACGTGATGGCCACTTTTTTCGCGTATGTTCCCGGGCACCCGCTGTTCCAGATGTCCGGTCCGATGTCCCACTAATGCATTCCGAGCCTGCTGACCAGCTCGCTTGCTCGATACGGGCTGGACTGGATGATTGACATGGTCCGTTCCGAGTGTGGCACCCGTCACCCATCACAGTGGCGCCACTTCTGCTCCCGTCCGCAGGGCGTGGGAATTAATGGGTGGGACTGGTGGGGACCGCAGCACGTGTGTTGAGAGCCACACTGTGTGCGGCGACGTCGACCGGGCGTGAGAACGGAGAGCGCAGCAAGTGTGTTGAGTGCCACACATTGTGCGGCGACGTCAACGGCGACTGAGAACTGAGAGCACTATATCAACCTCAGCCCTCTCAGCACTTTACGCTACACCCCATCACCTCAGCACTCTCAACACTGTGCTCCACCCCGTCCACCATCATGGCCAGCCAACCTTCTTCCGCCGCCGGCAAACCAGCCACCAGCGACGCCCGTCCTGAACCTGACCCCTGGGACCCGGCAGATGAAGCGCTGATGGGCTTGCTAGTTACTGGAGAAGCTCGGGCCGCTCGAGTAGATAGAGTACCATCCAGAATAACCTCTCAGAATGATGCGAGCAAGTCCTCCCTGTGATGGTCTCCAGTGCCGAGGACGATATCCTCAGAGGGGCTTTGAGTGACGCCATGCCACCAGGAGTAGCAGAGGCCGCTTTTAATGAGAACCTTTCCAGCAAATATCTGTCAACCAGCGATGACCGACAAAGCGAGGCCGTTTCCAACCAACCCGCGCGAGGGGCGGCGTCAACTCCAGCAGCTATTGCGACTAGGTCCTGCAGCGCCACTCAACCCCTCGTCACTCGCTCTCACTCGCGATCACTCGCTGGAGAGGCTACGCAAAGTCCTGGATCGTGGAGGACGGCACCAAGGTTCCTACAGCGCTATACCGCTCGGATCTGCCTCGCAGCAAGGAAGAGGTATGCTTACAGACAGACTACCCTCCCGTGGATGATGTGACAAAGGCGACAGAGAGCAATGGTAACGGCGCGAATGTAGCCGTAAAGCCCCACGTGCCAGAGCCAGTGGAACGAGTCGATGCGGTGCGGTCGCTGTCTGCACAGCTCCTCCAGCCCCACATCCCCACCGACGGACGCAACGGGCACAACGGGCCGTGGGAGTGTGGGAGCTGAGGTGCGCCACTGTGTGATAGGTGCCACTGTCGAACGGACTGTGCCGACCTGCCCGCTCCACCGAGCACGAGTATATGCGCCGCGGCACGGGCTGCGTGTAGACTCTCCAGTGTTACCAGTAGTCTCAGAGCTCAGAATGCATGTGTGGGCATCGGACCGGAACCTGGAACTGCGGGGGTGATGTGACGCCCACGACACACCCACCGTGTATGACCACACCGGGCGTCCCAAGTTAGGCCCTGTGACTAGCAGCTCGAACGTCCCCTTATGCACTCCACCGCCTTGCCGTTGCAGGGCAAGGATCTAGTTGTACATTGTGTTTCGTAGCACACCGCGATCTATTGTTGTCGCCACTCGCTGCGCGCTCCAGACAGTTACGCTGACCCCTCACTCCGCCAACGATCGTGGTAGGATCGCGGACTTTGCTTGTGTGGGAACAGGAGCAGGCCCTTCGGCGGCACCTCGCTGCCTTCGGGTTGCAACTATCCACCCTCTTGCAGACCACCACCTACGAGGCATGACAGGCGAGAGCAGTCAGCGCACGGGGCATTTGATTCACTGAAGGTATACAGACTGAACGGGGATAATGTGTTTCGCCACACCTCGGCCTCCATCGCTGAACACTTTCAACCCGGCGACAACATGGCAAGGACGGTCATATTCTTTAATTGTGTATGCCATCATGTTCTTAGAGCATTCAAAACTGACAGAAGTGCACCACGTTTTCTGAGCTCTTGGCCGGCTTGCAGGCTCTCGAGAAGTTGAGGTCCGTAACAAAACACATTTGCCATTTGCCCGATCGGTCTATGCGCTTCAAGCTGCATTCAGCATTCAGCATTCGCAATGGGAGTGGTGGTATCGTTATTGCAGTGAATAAAGCAGAGTAGCAATAATCATCATATCAGTATCCGGGCCTGGCTGCCATTTTCTGTGACTTTGGAACATTCATCATCCAGTCCAAATACCACCTTCTTCATTCCTTCAGACAACAAACTTTTGGACACCTTCCTGTCGGGCTGGGTAGGACTGGCTTTACTTGTCAAGGCGGTTGGTGTCCCCAATGTGCTGCTCCTCGTGCTTGCCAGAGGGGTTGGTGTCCCCAATGTGCTGCTCCTCGTGCTTGCCAGAGGGGTTGGCGTACTCGAGGTGCTCGTCATCGTGCTTCTCGTCCACGTCCTCCTGGCGCAGCTCCTTCTCGGCGGCGAATGCGTTACCGTAGCGGCCAATCTTGTACCAGGGCAGCTCGAAGAGCTTGTCCATTTCCTCGAGCGAACGGCCCGCAGTCTCGGGGACGAAGAACCAGACCCACGCGCCGCCAATGATGGTAATCGCCGCAAAGGACCAAAAGGTGCCGGCAGGGGTGATGCCGCCCTTGGAGGTGGGGAGGAGGAGGTTGGGGACGGCACGGGCGTTGGCGTACTGGTTGATAAAGTGCAGGCCCATGGCCCACGAAGTACCGAGCGCACGGATACTAAGAGGGAAGAGCTCGGCGGTGAGGAGGTACTGCCTATCGGTTAGCTGTGAACTGGCCCCCGGTACTTACATGCTGTTCCAGCCGAGGGCCCAGCCAAAGCCGGAGATGTAGATCATGGCAATCGCGCCGCGGCTGACGGCGAGCTTGTTGGCAGGGAGGTGAAAGTCTTTTTGGATACCGAGCTGCGGCGTTGCGGACAAGAATGACGCTACGTAGATCATTGCGATCGTCTGCAGGCTGATTCCGAGAAGGAGCGAGCGCTTGCGGCCGATGACATCGACGAGGAAGAGCGCACAGATAATAGCGGCAATGAGCTTGACAATACCGAACACGGCAGAGACGAGGAGACCCTGCTCGGAGCCCTTGACGCCGAGGATCTCGAACAGGTCGGGGGCGTAGATGGTGATGGAACCCGCGCCAGACCACTGCGAGAGGAACTGAACACTTGTAGTGAGGTAGAGGCGGAACATGTTGCCGCGGTCGGTCAGAGTCGCCTTTAGCATTTTAAGGAACGACATGCCGCGGGTGGCCTCGACTTCGACGTCGTGCGCGTGCTGGATGGCGGCAATCTCGGCACGGACATAGGGATGGTCCGGCGGCAGGTGGCGGAGCTTGGACATGTTCTCGGTCGCCTTGTCCACGCGCCCCTTTTTGACATAGTAGCGGGGCGACTCGAGCTGGAACCAGCTGAGGCAGAAGATGAGCGTGGCAAAGATGAGGTGGATGCTGGTCGGCACCATCCAGCGCGCGGGAACATTCGAGCCCATGTGGCGCTCGGTGCCATAGTTTGACCAGTATGCGAGGTTGATGCCGACATACACCATACCCGTGAACATGCAGGTGCACAGTCCGCGGACAGACGCGGGGGCGATTTCAGCGAGGTAGACGGGTCCGACGACAGGAGTTTGGCCAATACCAAAGCCAGCGATGAAGCGGCCGGCGTACACGGCGCCGAGGCTGCCGCCGTTGGCCATGAAGATGGCGATGCCGACGGCCCACCACAAGCAGAGCTGGCGGGTGGCCCAGAGACGACCAATACGGTCACAAACAAAGAATGCACTTTTATCAGCGCAGCACACATGGGCCGCCTTACAAGAGAGAGCCAGCAACCGAGCCGATCAGGACCATGGACGAGACGTTGCCCTTGATGTTCGCCTTTTCGACGTCGGAATACTTCTCAAAGTGGATCATCTTCTGAAAGTGCTTTGACCGGAAAGCGCCAGAGATGAGGCCCTCGTCGATACCGCGGGCAGCACCAAGTGCGGCAAAGGAGACGACGGAAAACCACAGGCGCCAGTTGAAGACTCCCTTGGGCTCGCCCAGGTCGCCGAGGCGGAAAATGTTGATAGGTTTCTTGACACCGCCGCCCATGTTGTGCTCGTGTGGGTGTATCGGGAGGGGAGTTGGAAGTTGTTGTCGAGTATTTGCCAGGCCGCCTGTTTATATACTGCCAGGTAGAGGAGCTTCCATAACCAACCTTGTCGCACGTTTCCATGCGATCCGCCGCGGTCGCGTCCACAGTTTCCATTGCGGTCCGCAGTTGCTCCGCATTTTGCCAAGACAACGACAAAAGGCGGGGTCCACCTGGGGTGAGAGGGGGTCCGCTTCGTCTCCGCATAGTCTCGAAAGGTCCCAGCCCGCAGATCACACAAGGTGCCACTGGCATGGGCGGTATTATCGGCGAGAACCCACACCGAGTGGGGGTGCCGAAGTGCCGCAAGTTAGTGTGAGTGGGGTAGCTGGCTCCCTCGAAAACAACAATATCACTGGCAGTCGGCGTGGCTCGAGCAGTGTTACCTCTCTGGCATGTTGAGCGCTCCGAGCAGGAAGCGGGTGACACTGATGTCATCGCGCTTGGGGTAGAAGCTTCATGTGATTGTGGCATCACATGGTCTTGGCCAGGCTTTTCGAATTCGGGGAATACTGACGAAAGTTGTCTATTCTGAACGTACTAAAACGCTTGGCATGGAGTCGTCCATGCGCGGTGGGGCGGCATGTTCGGTTATCATGGTGCTGGATATCGTCGAGGTACTTCCCTTCCTTGTATGCTGTGACAACCCGAGTAAGTCCGAAGTGCACAACCGAACCGCAGACCGTTGGGGCCCTCGGGAGCTACTCGGAACACAAGAGCTAGGTTTGCGGGCGTGGGTGAGATTGCCAGAGTGGACGGGCGTAGGGTCAAAGGAAGAAAACTACTCACCAACGGTATGTAGATCAACAGTGCATACAAACATCTATCCCGTCTTTGCTTTGAGGTTGCGCCAGAGGGTCAAGAACATGACGCCTCCGATACCGACATATGCAATCTGGTAGCCCACATACGCCGTCATGCCGACCTTGACACCGGAACCGCCCCAGACAGCACCGGTGACGCGTCCGGTGTAGTTGCTGCACTGGATGGCCAGGCTGATACGACTGTTCCACTCGCCAGGGAGCTGCTTGGAGAGAAGCGACAGGGTGGCGGTCGTGGCAATGTTGAACCCGAGCGCGACGAGGAACCACGCAACAAAAAACGAACCAAAGGTGACCTTTTGCCCTGCGAGGATGCCCATGGCCACCAAGAGGCCGGCCAGGCCGATTCCTACTCCAGCCGCGAGGGTATGCCGGTCCTGGATGCGGCGAGCGTACCACAGGTTGAGCAGGAGGAAGGGAATGGTGCAGGCTCCACCCAGGGCGATCATGTTTCCGGCGGCAAAGGGCGAGTAGTTGAAAGGGTTTGCAGGCGCGTCCGACGACGTAAACACTGGAATGTTGGCCTCCCACGCTCCAAGGATGAAGAAACAGGTCATTGCAAACCAGCACATTGTGACGACCACGCCCCACTGCGCCTTTGACACCTTGTGGACGGGAGCGGGCTGCTCCGCCGACGAGTCGGACGACGAGCCTGCAGACTGCAACGCAATGGACGGTGCCTTGGCAGGGAGCTGGGGAGCGTCCTCGAACCATACCTGAACACAGATCCAGAACACGACCCAGAAGGCCGCCATGATCCATCCAGGCGAGGTAAAGCCGTTGAAAACCGGATTGTTAAAGTTGATCTTGGACCTGGCTAGATGAGAACGTGCTCGGAATAATTTGTGGGGGCAACAACTCACAGCATTCCACCAGCAAATGGTCCGAGGCTAAAGCCCAGTCCTTGGCCGAGTACTTGCCATCCCGCAAGCGTGGTGCGGCGGCGCAGACCGACAATGCGCGGGTCAGAGCAGTACCTCTTGGCATACATCCAGAAGGTGAAGCCTCCTCCGCAAACCATCCGGCCGATCAAAATGAGGTACAGAAAGTTGGCTCGGTACGCCAAGCTGTAGAGCACGTTTCCGAGAACGAGGCAGCCACACGCAAAGTTGAGGGGACGCTTGTATACGGCTGTTCCGTCAGAGCCCAGGCGGTCGTGGCCGACCTACTTTGATCAACCAGAGACAACGGATACAGCGTCAACGCCGATACCGCCGTTGGAATGCCGATGACGAGACCGGAGAACGTAGAGGTTCCACCCAGGTGCTGGGCATACTCGTTTGACGACGATACGATGATGAAGAAGGTGAGCTGGGGTAAGTAGAGCAGCTGACTCGGACTCACCTGCATCAACAGATTGGAGACAAGGACCAGAACGAGCGACGGCATGGGGGGCAGCTTGAACTCGTCGCGCTCAGCCGCCGCGTGGATGGGGTCCTCGCGGGGGGCTGATTCCACCTCCATTGTTGTGCACAGTGTCGAGAATGAAGCAAAACATCGAGTTGGGTCGCGAGGTTTATAGTCTTGGGACCCCGGTCGCCGGGGTGGAGGTCCGCAGGGTTGCGACAAGTGGGACCAGGTGGAGGTGCATCGGGAGGAGATGAAATTCAGCCTATTCCTCGTATAGGGTGGCTTTGGCTGGCATTCGCCATCGATCTTGATAATCAGACATCCGTTTCGGAACAAGCATTTGCGGATGATAACTCGCTAAGCACTGCGGCGATACGTTTGGAGATCTAGTGCATACAACAGCATGTAATTGTCTACCCAGCTACCCAATAGTGGCCAACAGCTCGTTCAGCGCCCGGCTCGTCCTCTCCACTCCCTCGCGCACCTTGCCGCGCTCCTGCTGGCGCACGCGCGGAAGCACCCGGTGATAAAACTTGTCGGGGTGGAAGATCCGGATCGCGTCACGGACCGCTCGGCGTCGCGCGGTTTCGAGTCGATCCGCGTTCTCGTCCCGCTCGACCTTGGAACTGGTGCTGCCCGTGAACGTGCTGCTGGTGTCGGCGGCAAAGGCCGTGTCCTTGCGTTCTTGCTGCTCCAGGTCGATCTCTGCAACGCCGAGAAGGAACGAACCGATCGCCTCTGGGGTGATGTGTGAGAGGTGGGCGTTGATGGCCGCCTGGGATGTGATCGAGGTGGTCATCACGGGCCACGGCACGTCGACGTAACGGATGTTGTTGGCAACCTCGAGGTTGACGGCGCGGATTCGCCAGCCGGCCTGGTCCTCTCGCATTCGTCGCTCGCGCATCTTGTTTCGTCTCAACTCCTCCTCTTCCCGCTTCCTCCTTGCGGCCAGCTCCGCGACTCGGCGGCGCGCCTCGGCCTGTACAGCCTCAGCCTCCGCACGTCGTCGTTGGGCCTCGGCTTCCGCGGCGGCCACCTTTGCTTTGCGGCGCTCCTCCTCGGCGGCGAGTCGTAGTCGTTCCCTTTCCCGTTCGGCAATCTCCTCTGGCGACTCCTCCTCGGTCTCCTCGATGCCGTAGCCGAATCCACGTCCGCCAAAATCTTCCTCGGCCTCTTCCTCCTCCTGCTCCTTCTCCTTTAGCGCTTTGAGTTCCTTCTCGCGCGCTTCGGCATGTCGCTTGCGGAGCTCCACCACCTGCGTTCGTCGGTCCTCGCCGAGCTGGTTGAGCTGGTCCTGGATGCGCTTGCCGAGTCGCTGGCGGAGCAGGGCGAGCTGCTTCAGAAACGCCTGTTCCTCGGCAGCGGCCTCTGCCTGGAGCTCTCGTGTGCGGCGAAAGTGGTACTGGTCGTACTCAAAGTCGGACATGGCGGCGAGGGGGAGGTCGGGCGCGTGTGCCCGCGCCCATTTTGCGTCCGGATCTGCGGCCATGCTTGTTCTGGGGTGAGCAGAGTGCGATGGGTGGGTGCGCTTACCAGTTCATGTCAAGATCATGGCGGGGTTGCTGGGCGATGGCGATGGGGGGGTATCGGACGATGGCAACATTTATTGCTCGGCTTTTGATAAACGAGCACAAAGCACGAGATCCGGATTCAGGATTCAGATGAACGGGATCAATTTTCGTCAATAGTGGTGCAGGCGGCGTGGGGGGTTCGTGTCAAGCCACTTGAGTGTCACGTGATTTGCCGAGTACGGCAGTGCAGTGCTTGCGGCTTACGGCCGTAAACATTGTGTGTGTTCCACCCAGCGGATGTTGTTTGTGACGATGAGCAGTCCGTGCCCCCGTGGGATCCCCGCAGGAGAGCAGATCGGCGTTCGAGGCAATTGATAACAGCGCCTCACCTCCCTCTTTGGCGTCGGCAAATACGACAAGGATGTGGGGCAGCGCTGCATCACAAGACCTCTCCTCTCTCACAACGGAATACACCGAAATATATCTCCACTACTCGGCCAAGTCCGAAAATCTGACTAAGTCGGCGAAATCATCACTCGACCTCGACCGGAGTTGCTTGACCCACCATTTGCCATCGTACACTTACTCTTAACCCTTGATGCCTGCTCCTTGCCGCGCCCGTGACAAGCGCGCTGCATCATTAAACCACCAAAGATGACTGCATCCGACGCACTGGATGCCAAGGCCCTACCTGTCGACCAGATCAACCCCGATGCCCGGACACTGGCCAACGACAAGATCGACCCCGAGTCGGCAACTTCCACCGCGGTAGATCCAGACGAGGTGCCGCTCGACCGTGAACCAGAGGACTCTAAAGACTATCCAGACGGAGGCTATGGGTGGTGAGTTTGGTTTACTCGACGTAGGACTAGTTCCGACGAAGAGCTTGCAATATCGTGACCACGAGTTTCGACAGCGACTGTCTGTAAACTGACGCAAAGGATCATTGTAATCTGCGGCTTCATGGTACGTGTTCAGCAGCCTGCGGATGCAGCGGCCTGCAAATACTCACATCTCAGATCAACTTCTCGACATGGGGAATTAACACCGCATACGGCGTCTACCTCAGCTTCGATCTCGAGCACAACCGCTTCCCAGGCGCGAAGCCTCTTGACTTTGCATTCATCGGATCCCTGTCCCTGAGCTTTGCTCTTGCAGTCGCGCCATTCAGCAACTACATGTCGAGGATGTTTCACTGGCGCTACTCTCTTGTCCTAGGCTTGTTCTGTCTCGTGGCGGGACAGATCCTCGCCGGCTTTTCCACCCGGATCTGGCAGCTGTACTTGACACAAGGAATCTTGTTTGCAGTAGGACTGGGTCTCACCATGGTCGTTACTGGGCCCATCGT
>PQXP01000548.1:0-14450 GCA_002973495.1 Apiotrichum akiyoshidainum
CCCCCCCCGTCCGCCGTCCCGAGCCCGTCCTTGACGTTCCCCGCTGGATGGCCACCTTGATTATTAGTGAGCGCATGGCCTTTGACGGCTGGGAAAGTGGATATCGATCTGACAATGAAGGCCTTTGGACGTGGACAGTCTTCATCGTGAAGAACCCCCCCACCTGCTGGATCGCAGCATCCATTCCCCTCCTGCCCCTTTATTTGCTCGTCGGTTTCCTCGGCCGCTGGAACAATGAGACCTACCAGAACCTTGTCAACACGTGAGTTCGTGTCTAGGGAGTTGAGCACAGAATAAAGACTCACCCAATACAGGTGTCTCGGAGCTTGTCACGGCCCAGTCAACCGCTGGGCTGGCAATGTCTATGACCGATATTCTGCCGGTATTCTTGATGGTCGGCGCGGATCATGGACTCCTGTCATGTACATCTACACCTGACGTCCGATCCCCGAGGCGGAACTCAGCAAGCCCTCCCCCACCGACGACAGCCACGTGAAGAGCTCGGAGATTGAGTACTCGATTCCCCCGCTTCCTTCCCACAAAGACAGTGAGGTTGCCATCCCTCTCGGTCTCCGCCAGCGCCGTCCGGTTCACGCGGTCCCCGGCTTTGACGCTGCCTCCCTTCTTGAGCCTTTCGCGACTCCACTTCTCGACTCAACCTCCATGGCCCGCTCGCACTCTTTTCCCGGCCACCCGTAGCCACTCCAAAACGGCCGGACCCCTAAGTTTTTCTTTATGGCGTACTACTTTTGTTTTTCGATGCAATCAGCTTGTCCTTGAAACCTGTGCTTGCAAAGTCCTGTCAGGGGTCGCCGTGCACTGGCAAAGTACCATCCTCAGCGATACAGGGCTGGCCAGGGGGCATCACTTTCAATCAACTGCAGCGCTGGACATTGGCAGTGGCCCTTACTGGTTTCTTGCCATGTACACCTCTTTTCCATTCCCATTGACCTGGCGAGCCGATGTTAAGGCGAGGCAGGAAAGTCGGTGATGTGCCCTATAAGGGTGATGGGATGGAGCCGTAAAGGAAGTGAGAGCGCTACAGCTTGACCCGAGCACACGAGGCAGACAAGTGTGGCGCTGGTGAGTGTCGACGGAATCAAAAACAGCGCCCGCGTCCCCCTACACCACAACAATGAGTCAATGATCGACGACGACGACGACAACAACAACAACAACAACAACAACAACAACAACAACAACAACAACAACAACAACAACAACAACAACAACAACAACAACAACAACAACAACAACAACAAGCTCAACATCATCACCACACCATCCCGCCACCATTTATCTCCAGGCATGACGCGCAGTCGCTCATCGACACTCATCCCACCGCCCGACGAGGCACGTGTGTTCACCTTCGCCGGTGCCCCCGTCGGATACATGACGGCCTCCCGTGTCCGCTCAATCTCAAACCTTACCACCGTCACCGTGCCCCAAAAGACACCGAGGGGTCCGAGGGAGGGTCCCCAAGTTGCGTGAGTACTCAGACAAGGAAGCACGCGGCGCAGCATGTGCACTTGCTTAACCTGTGCCAGCAGACAGCTACATATAGTGGTTGCTGCGCTGCCAGCCACAACGGAGAGCTGACTCGCAGGTGGCATAACGCGTGCGACCACTGCCCCTCCCTCGAACAGGAGTGCGTCACTGGGTTCCCGGACATTGTCAATGAGTTTGTCCTGCGGCGCAAGTGCTACGCATGCCACACGTTACACCACGGCGGCGACGGCCTCTGCGAGATCAGTGTCCGTTGCTCCGACAGCGAATCCGACAGTGACAGCGAGAATCTCTCCAACGTTACCGACGACACTACCACTGGCATTCCTCTCAAAAGCTCGCTGTGGGAGCTCGTGCCAAACTCTGAGGACGCAGCAGACGGAGACAAGGCCCTGAATATGCCCTACACCCTGCGACTCGCGATCGACGGCCACGGAACCCCCCTGTCTGTAAGTCCACAATTTGCCCGCCGTTCTCATTGCTGAGTGCGTTTCTAGAACCGGATAGCCGATCAACTTGTGGGCAGGATTACAACATCGCCAGCTACTTCTTCGGAGGCCGTTCCCGACGCTCACTCCATGACGAGTCTTCCACACTGTTCTCCTGTGCTCGGGCGGTCCTTCTCGGCCGGACAACGCTCCCCACCACCCACCGCAAGATGACCAGCAGCACCCCAGCCTAAAGCAATGAAGACCAAAGCTGCACTGTCAACAGCCGTAGAGAGGACCTTTACGAACACGGGCGTCAGACACTACCGGCAAGCGCCCGCGGACATCCAGCCTGTCCGAAGACGACCGCGAGGTTCCGAAGGCGAGGGCGCCAACAACAAGTTGCCTAACCAGATCACACTCCGTACCGCTCTCCCGACCCGTGGTGGTCTGTAGCAGAATTGGCGAGGCTGTCGTTCGTCTCCCCGATACTAGCAGTATCAAGATTGATGGGTGAGGATGACGATGGGAAGCGTGTTCGCCCACGTTCGACTTGTCTCTTTCGTACTGCTCCTCGGTACAGAGGGTCGATATGCATCAGATACACTCCCTTGGAGCATTACAGTGCTGAGACTACTTGTATTTATGCCCTTCACGTTGTGCTGACAACTCAACGTCATTTCCCTATCATTTCCGCCCAGTCGAGTGTCTCGGCAAGGTCAAACGCGTACCAGGCCTGCTGGCGCTGCATCTCGAGCAGGTTAATGCGGCGAGTGAGGAGCGCAATCTCGTCTTTCAAACTCCACCAATGTCCGGTGTGGCAAGGATCTCATCTTGGCCGGCAGACGCGAGGGCGAGAAGTGAGGCGGCGCGCGCAATCGTGGCGTCGTGAGCATCGAGGTCGGTAAAGCGTGCCATGGGACTAGGCATAGAAGCGCTCTGATTGCAGGCCGACTCAGTGGCGGTGGCTTCTGGCGCAGGGCAGCCGTCCGCCGGTGAAGTGTCAGTCAGGGAAGTGTCGATAGCACTCTGCATGGTTAGTTTGGGCTTGTGTGCCCGGAAACTTACCGTTGAACTGGGATTCTTGTCTTCTTGGGATGCGGGTGCATGTGCAACTTTCCCCAATTGAGTCGATGGTGGCAGCGCAAACGACCGGTTCCTCAGCGAACACTCCCTCGGCACCAGGGCGCAGAGCTCGCAGCCCTCCTCTCCCACCATGACGCTCATGTCCGAGAGCGAGAATCCCTCCAGGAAGCACTCCAAGCCGGCGCTGGAGCAACCTCCACATGCCATCCGACCCGGCAGGCTGCACAGTCAGTCGAATACAACAGCTAACGCGCCATCGCGTGACTCACCGAGCAGCGCATCTGTCATCACGGACCTTCCTTGCAACAAGACAGCGGCTTTGAGCTCTTGCTGGCTGAGTCGAGGGCTGGTGCTGGCGTTGCGCAACATGGTGTCTTCTGCTGTGTTTGCGGGAAGAGCGAGTGATGGGGGGAGAAAGGAGAAACAATCCAAAAGACAAAGTGGGTCGAGGGCGTTGTGTTTTTGTGGCAGTGGCGGCGACGGGATCAAATGACATTCTCCGATCCGCTCGTGACACCAGCCTGTGTGTGGCAGGAAATGAGACCAACGTTTCTGTCGGAAAGCAACCACAGCATCACCGCATCCTTGCAGCACCACGACGAGGTTGGCAGCTCCAAGCTGTCTGGCGCAACATCCTCTCCTCCCAGCACATCCGAGCTCCATGTAAGGGAGAGAGGGATGGGCGTTCGATGGCGTTTTCTTCACCCTGGTTCATTTTGCCATCCTATCCCCACCCGCACTGGTCCCTCATTATCTCATATGGACGGCCCCCCCCCGACCTCCGTAGCCAACAAAGCTGACAATGGGTCTGTGAAGAAGCTGATTCCACGCAAGCGGCTGCTAGTCACCATTTCAAACATAACATTTCAATAGCATTTGCGAAAAGAGCTTCTACCGTACGTGTGTTCCGTACCCCAGTTACGGACCATGATGGCGGCAGCTTTGTTATACAGGCTCAGGGGGGCGCTCTCTACACAGACCGAATGAACCAGCACCAAAGCAATGGCGGCGTCCTCGAGTAGAAGACAGACTTGCAAGCAGCAGGAGCAGAGGATGTGGCTCACGGAGTTGACCCAGGAGGAGCGGCAGTCGGCGTTGCAGCCGAGGGAGTCGCAGGAGGGATGGCAGGGTACGTTGCAGGAACTGTGGTAGAGTTCATGGCGGGTGAGGTGACGGGATTTGCTCCCGGTTGAGTGGCGGGGTTCGGTGGCGAAGTTGCAACAGCGTACGCTCCGGACGAAGAAGCGGTGTTTGCTGCAGCTGGAAGAGAAGTCGCAGGAATGATGGAGGGTACGCTGCAGCAGGAAGTGTGGCAGAGTTCGGGGTGGGCGGAGTGACAGTGCTTGTTCCCAACTGAGTGGCGTGGTTTGTTTGGGAAGGGGCAGCAGCTGCTCCGGACGAAGAGGCGGTGTTTGCTGCAGCGGGAAGAGAAGTGCCGGCTGAAGGGTTGGCTCCGGCAAGAGTGGCAGGTTGCAGCGCAGGAGGCACAGCAGCGTTCGAACCAGACGGAGGGGCCGGGTTTGGTCCTGCGGTATTGGCGGTGTTGGTACCAACAGGAGGCATGGTGTTGACTGCCGCTGGGGTCGTCGGGTTGCCCCCAGGCGTCGGACCGGCGGCGTGGGGTCCAGGAGGAGAAGAATTGTTTGGTCCAGGCACAGGGGCAGCCTGAGGTCCAGCAGCGACGGGAAAGCCCAGTTTTCTGGGATATCAGAACATTGGAGAACGGTATTCTCAACTCGTGTGTGATACCTACGTCCGAAACCAGTTGCACAACCTCTTGTACCACTGCTTGAAAGTTTTGCCCAGTCTCTCGCTGTGCTGTCAGAATATGTGCCCTTGCTCTTCTCAGCGATGTGCTACGTACAATACCCATATCAGCGAGAAGCCGGCGATTTGGAAAACGCTCGAAGCACGACCAAGGTTCTCCCAGAAGAGATCATCGCCCTGAAGTTAGAAGATACTATGGACAAGGACGCACACTTTGATTGAATGGGTTACACTGGGAAGCCGATGGCCCTGCTGTCTGTGTGGCAGTGGTGGAATGTTGTTCCTTTTGACCTCCTTTCTCGATACCACTGCGGGCCTCGCCGTTTTGTCCTGGCGACTCAGAAAACCAGAACGGGCGTATTCCTGAGACAACGTTGTCTGACCACAATTGAGGAATCTTAGGTGAACGAATTTCGGGATAGACGGAAGTTGGTGGGTTCAGATTGTTGTTGTGGAGCTCTTCACTCCTGCGATCAGTGTCACGTTCCAAAGGTTACCAACGCACCATTGTGCCGAGAAAGTCTTAATGCTGTGGAGGCCGAGCTGTCCACACACCTCAATGCGTATGCCATGGGGGGACCTTGGTTCCACTGGAGCCATCCACAAGAGCTCATTGTCGACTCGCACGCTGCGATAAGCCCAAAACTGCCACGATTGAGCCGACCCGTCCAAAGAAGTGCGAAGTGTGACGTTTCCTCTTCCAAATACGGCTGAGATGATGAGTGCTTGATGTCTTTGCTATGCTTAGGTACTTACGTCCGACTGACCCATACAGCATGACATATGCTGTGTGTAGTGGAATGCTGAACTCAACAAAGTGTGGGCCGAAGCCTTCGCAGTTCCAATCGACTGACCACCCTCGGGACAGAAGTATTAGCGATTCTTTGAGGTCGTGGCGCGTTGGCACCTTATGTGGTTCAAGTACGCCCTCAGAACGCAAGATTACGTGTTCGAGGTTAATGTAATTGAATCGGGTATCGAAAGCGAAGTAGTATTCGTAGCTAATCAAAACATCCAGATTGGGCCTGGGGTGAGCATAGGAACGTACGGTGGCCTACGCTTGAGTGAGCATCGCTGTTTGAATAACAACTTGCTCCACGTCCACTGTTTTGGCTCGGGTGAAGCCTTGTTTGACCTCCACCTGGCTGTTGAACTCAAACACGGCTTCGCGATGACTGGTATCCATGCAGTTTATCATGAGATCAAACCTATGACTCTCTGTCTGCGAGATGGATCGAAACTTTTGGAGTGTGAGGGCAGACGGGCAGTCTGGGTTGTTAGTTGCCCACTCCAATGCCCTCGTGTTTGCTGATGCCGCGCCATAGATTCGGGCACTTGAACCGAAAAACGGGACTGAGAGTTTCATGGCCGTTGAAAACGAAAGTCTTGGCGTCGTCGTTCGAGGACGAAAGTTCCAACGACCATTGGTAGTGCTGATTATTCCGGTGGTCGGGCGCAACGCGAGTTCAAATTGGAGATTATTTATTGCCTGCGGAGACGCAAGGACATTTCGGAAACACCATGAAGCTAGTACGATAGCCAGGTAGTATAATGGTGATGGCGACATGGTGATGGTGAGTGGTTGTTGGACGGAGAGGCGGTGTTAAGTGGTACAACTCTGGATTAATATACACTATTGGACCCGCAGGAGATCTCTCTGAGAGCGGTTACGCGCCCTCCAAAGCCCAACGCGATACGCCTCGCTGCTCTCCCGCATGCGATTGGCGAGAAACTCTGACGCTCAGAAGCAGAGTCCAGAAAGGGGAGACGCCACCGCCCGATCAGGAGGTTTGATTGCGACTGATAGCTAGAGCGTGAGTGCTCCCAGAGCCTCATCAGCGCACTAATCTTGGTGATATTGTGGGAGCTGAGAACGCTGAGACATGGACTCTTCATCCATTCAAGCGCACAGGGTTCGCTCACGACTGCGATTCCAAGGTGCAGTGGCGGATAGAGAACGTTACTCCCGTGCCTGCGCCTCGTGAGAATCATGCCACCAGAGGTTCGGGCTCCCCTCCACTCCACTTGGTCACGCCTTTCTTATTGTTCAGTTGCGAACGGCAGTAGACAGTGGCACACGACTAACACCACCGACGCAGGATCTGGGCTTGCCGTTGCCGCAAGTCAGTCACGAGAACTTGTAGCCTCATGACTGTCATCAGCTTGAAAAGTTTGGGCTGGCGCACAAGCCCACCCCTCCCATTTCGGTCGTGTTGCTGGGCTTATTAAACTCTTCGCCAGCGGGTTCCGGCAGCGTTGATTCTGGCCCCTATGACCGCCCCCATTGTACAAAGTTCTTGAAGTCGTGGTGGTCATTGGTCAAATGAGTCTGTACGGTATATGTATGAGCAGGTGGGACTTGAACCTTGATATTGTTCAAGACTTCGAGATCTAGGGCGGACGACAGCGGTAAAGCGGATAAATGGGTGCCTGGCGGGCAGGCGCTCGGAGCCCCTTGAGGTCTACTGAAGAAACATGAGCGAGTTGTCAAGGAAAGGAGATTGATCGTGGCGGTAAGAACGGTAAGGGAGGCGCCGCCACGACGCAAGGCAGATCCACTGCGTCCACCAGCAAAACGCCCAATGCAAGCACAGGTTGTTGAGGGAAAATAACTGTTGAAAGTGGGAAGGACGGACGCCGGACACTTGCCAGCCACGAGACGCCCAATGCTCACGATCGAGGGTCAGGAATCGGCCTCTTCAGAGGTGCCGTGGCTGACAAGCACAGTGTCTTTACCTGCCCCTTGTGGAAAGGGGAATAGCGTCGCGACTGGGATCAAAAGATGCCCCTTCGGCACCGCTGTGCCGGCCCCGCGCGTTGGGGCCTCACTCATGTTCCAGGTTTTCATGTCTTACAGGAGTAAGCATTTGTGGGGGGAGGTGACCGAGGCTTTTGCCCTCTAGCCCTGAGTGGACTTCATTTTTGCTTCTTTGCACAGATCCCCTCTGCCATGGCTCCGCTGGCTATTATCCCATTGGATGTCTGAGCATACTTATGACCACACAGAGCCAGCTTATTGTCGTCGTTGCGCATGGATTGGGCACCATGGCGGGAAGGCATGGTGAACGCCACCACCTAAAGAGCAGCAGGCTGTCGCCATTCTTGTCTCCGAGATTCCACTCGCCCCTCAGATTCAATGTTGATTGCTGCATGCTGTTGTCCATCTGTTTGGTGGGTGGTTGGACAGGATCAAAGTGGCGCACATACTCACAGCACTAGATGTTTCTCCTCGTCACCTGGTCGAGCTGTTGCCGTGTACTGGCACCCTGGAAGAGCTCTATTCCTTCCATCTCTCGAAAGGGAACGCTGAGGAATGTAGAAACAGTCAACAATAAGCACAGTCCACCTTTCCGACTGCAGCATCAGAGGCTATCCAGAGTCAGAGGGACCCGCCAGCCTGTCCCTTGCCAAAGCCCATTGACTACCTCGTAACACATCGCCGCTCTGGTGTTAGAGTTAGTCGCTCGTCGTTGGTCGGTTATGGGTCAGTGATGTGTAGTCAACAGAAAATGGTGGTCACAGCTCGAGATGGCCATGAACACAGAGTGCTGGACGAAAGTCGTGCAGGTCATTTTAGTCAGGTTGGGTGAAACGGATATCGGGTTGATCTCCGTACAAGCCCTCCTCGGATGTATCCCGGATAAACACGAGTGGAGTTTGTTGTGAACAAACACTGAAAGAGGACAGATCTGCGTTCCCCATCTCCGCACTTTGTCCACCACCACCACCACCACCACCACCATCCCGCACCCACTCGGCGTCATCATCCATGCAGTCGGCGCCATACACAACACTCCGACGGTGGGCAGCACTACTGTGAGGCCCGAGGGGATAGTGCTCAGCGTCGTGCTCATTCCGGATGTTCACTGGGACGCTGGGCACTGCCCGCGATGCCGGCAACAAACAAGGACGGAGGAAACGCGCATGACGACGCGCGCGCTGCGTTTATCTCTTCCTTCCCCCTTCTCTCTGCGTCCGTTGCTCTTGCATCCACTCTGTTGCTCTCACCACCACATCATTCCCCACCGCCGCCATTCACACCATCGCCGTCACTCCGAGCACCATCTCCGCTGTCCATCCAACTGCCCACCCGACCATCCCACACACCCTCCAGCCTGCTGCCATGATATTACAGCCCCCATCCACCTTTCCACTTGCCATCCTCCGCCATGAGCAGCTCCAGGCCATCACCAACGTCCGCCTCGTCACGCGACAGGCGCTCCCGGTGCGCCCGGACCCGAACGCCGACCTCGCTTCGGGCGATATCCTGCTCGCGTGAGTACCACTATCTGCTCCACCACCCTTCCCTGAGACCGTCTCCTCCCACTAACCCCACTTTGTTCCGTCACAATGTGCTGACATTCACAGATGGCAGGAGAGGTGCCACCGCTGCGTGGCGCACAACGTCCAGTGCATCACTCCGATCCCATGTCTGTCGCCAGTCGGGCACATTGTCCGCGGCCCCTGCTACGGTGATGGCTGCCGGGAGAACAACACCGAGTTCTGCATGCCCAGCGTCTGCTCGTGCGCTGGCGACTTTGGCAGCTGTTGGTCAGCCGTGCCTTCCGTCGACCTCCCCGGCAAGGTCACTCTTGCGCCGCTCCTGGACATTTCACAGGTAGGTTACTGTTCTGTTGTTGCTGACGACCCCCAGTCCTTCTTGTCCTCGGCGTCCGTCAGCAGCGCGACTGGTCTGGCCCGTGCGCCCTCCTCCGAGTTCTCAGCTCTGAACACACCGACCGACGCCCACATGCCAAGCCTCGCCCACGCTCACCTTTACCAGGGTGCCTTCACCGCTGAGCCGTCCCCGCTCCCCCACCTTGAAGATCTCCCGCGCCTCTCCCCAAACGCGCTCGGCCTCAGCGACACCGAGTCCCCGTGTCTTCAGCCATCCCACTCCCTACACTTTGAGACCCCAGCCAGTGCGCTGAACCTGCCGCCGGCGCACCTCCACTTGGAAAACAGCTCGACATCGGACAGCTATGCCGCAATGCCACTGGACGGCAACCGCAAGCGGAGGACGGAGGATGACGTTCTGGATGAACGCCCAGCAAAGCGCGGTGCCTAGATGGCAGCAGAGAAGAGCAATCGACGGACAATACGCATAGCGCCAGGAGCGTGCCATGTAATGTAGCACCATGTACAGTATGAGGAATGCAGCCATGATGTACCAGCAAACCGACTAACATCTCACAACCACCAGTCCATATGACTTCCATTACCCACTACTTAGTCACTCCGAACGCAAACGACTCCCTTACGACAGGTAGCGGTATCCGGGAGGGAGCTGGTACTTGTCGAGGATGGCAAAGGTGCGGGTGCCGAATGCGGTGCCCTCGGTCGCGAGGTCCTCGGCCTCGGCCTCGTCGAGGCGCGCGTTGATCCTGCGGAGCTTCCACATGAGGAAGAGCGCGCTCGCAATGCAGAGCACGGCGAACACGGCGTTGATGACGCACGCCTGCCAGTAGCGCGGGGCCTGGTCGAGCGGGTAGAAGTACGACGAGTAGATGAACGACGCGTTGGACCACGCGACCGTCTGCGCGTACGCGACCGAGCGCTTGATGGGCGGGCCGGGAACAATGGAGGGGACCCACGAGAGGATGATGGGGTACGCGAGCTCCATGGTGACCATGATAAAGCACGCCGTGTAGCGGACGCTCGTCTTGAGCGACGCGGCGACCATGGCAAAGCCGATAATGGCAATCGCCATCGGGATGGCAATGTACCAGCCGCGGTTGCCGCGCTTGTCCGAGTGCAGCGCCCACAAGATACATCCCGCCGCGGCGTAGATGTACGGCGGGGCAGTGAGGAGGAGCGTCTGTGTCTGGTTGTAGCCAAGGGTTTTCTAAAACCTGTCAGCAGGGGCTGGCTTGTGCCCACTTACGACGATGGAGGGGAGGAAGTTGGTCCACGACGCGGCCGTGTTGCACGAGAGCTGGCAGAGGCTGCCGTCAGCTGTTGTCGAGCTTCTAAAGCTTACATGAGAATCCAGATGTGCGGGTCTGTGAGGCCCTGCATGACCTGGCGCGCGGCGGGCGCCTCCGAGTAGCGCGCGTAGGCGGCCTCGGCGGACGCGGTGCTGCGGTTCTGGCGCGCCATGCGGTATACAGCAAGCTTGCGCTCCTCGAGCGAGAGCCACTTGGTCGTCATGGGCATGTCAGGGAGGATGAGAATGGCCAGGAGCGCGATCGGGACCGTGATGCTGCCCTCGATGATGAAGAGCCAGCGCCACGCGGCGAGACCCTTTGTTCCCTGCATGTTCTTCATGATGCCCGACGCAATGAGGCCGCCGAACGCGCCGCCGACGAGGAAGGCCGAGAAGAGGAGCGCAGAGCGGAAGCCCATCTCCTTCTTGGTGTAGAAGCAGCTGAGGCGTTAGATGTGATGGTGGGTACCGTCGGAAGGGAGCACGCACGACATGAGGTACAGGGCACCAGCGAGGAATCCGGCCTCGGCGAGACCGACACAGAAGCGGGCGGCAAAGAGACCGCCAAAGTTCTTGGCGGCACCGCAGCAGGCGGAGCAGACACCCCAGAGCGCGACGATCAATGGGAGCCCTGTTGTCAGTGGCCGTTTTTCGGCGGGTGCTTACAAAGCGAAGGGCGGATGCGGGCGAGCATCAGGTTGGACGGGAGCTGCATGAGAAGGTAGCCGATGTAGAAACACGAAATGGTCGTGTTGTACTGCACGCTCGTGAGGTTGAGGTCCTTCTCGAGCGTGCCGAGGCGCGCCTGGGCAATGTTGGTCCTGTGTGTCAGTACGATCTCGAGCCGCCCGATAAGCGACTGATAGTACATACTTGTCGAGGTAGTTCATGAGATAGAGGAGGGCCAGGACCGAGAGGAGACGGGTGTCGAGCTTCCAGACGAGCTTGCGCTCAAAGGCAGGGTCAAGGTTGAGCGCGACGCTGGGTGGTAGGTAAGCACAAGTGCTTGCTTCCATTAGGTGGCGACTCACTCGGGCATCGGGTCATCATCGCCCCACACCTCCTTGATGGCAGCAGCGACGGCATCGTCCTGCGGTCAGCTCGCTGTACTTGTCACTCGACTCACCTCTGACATCACCTTCTTGAGCTCGCCCCCTGGGGCGTCGGATACTATCTGCTTCTCCATGACGCTCAGGAGATGGTGTGTTGTTGGTGTCGTGCAAAGTGTAACAGGACAGAACAGAACAGAGGAAAAGAAGACAAACGGGGGGAATATAGATCCAATTGATCTGGTTTTCCTATCGTTTCTGCCCACCACAGACTTCTAACTCCAACTTTCCAGGTGACATTTCGGCCTTACCCCAGCACATACTAGCCGGTGGCCGCAACCCGCAGGCCGTTCGGCGAAGCTCCGGCTGCGGATGTGCCCGTGGAGCCCCCGCCAGTAACCGCTAGCTGCTGCAAAGCAAGTGGGCAGCAATCAGCAACCTCCGTGGGTGTGCCTTGATTGGAGCTCGGCCAACTGGGATCAACGACGGCGGTGGTGGAGTTGTTGATGGATGAAACGGGCAACCTTGAGCAACTCTTGGCCACTACGGCCGAGCAGAGCGGCCAAGCATCAGCCAGCAGCGTGATGCAGAATGGGTTCTAATCTCGATGGCTTCGGGCTTGGCCGTCGAATTTTTCAGTTTCTGGTCGGGCAACAAAGGGCCCGCTCAGGGTGGACGGGCAGGGTTTTTGTCGGGTATCGGCTAGTTGGGCTTTTGGTTATCTTGCTTTTCTTCTTCCGGTGTGCTTTGCGAGCTCGCGGTGGTGGTGGGCGGCGGCGACTGCAGGGATGAGCGGAGCAGGGATGCCCCGATCGTCAGCCTTTCGGGTGAGGAGGCAGTTTGCGACGCTGCTTGAGACGCTCTGAGACAGACTGCTGCCTACTGACCGCCTCCGTCGGTCAATTCTAGTGCTAAGCCACCTCGTGTCCACTGATTAAGGCACACGGTGACTTGCCAGCTCGCTGTTGAAAGACCTCCATGTCACAGCCCCGCGCGAGGATTACTTTTGCAGAACGACTCGAGGAACTGTGCTCGTTCCAGACCGGGAATAGTGGCAATGCAGAGCCAGAATGTCCTGGAGACCAGGCTCGGCGGGCCCGGAGCAGAGACACCGAGTCGGCATGAAGCGGCAGGGTGGAGCTTGCCCGCCCTGAAAACAGGACAACAGCAGCAGCCAGGCACTGCGGCAGTCCGTTCCGCTTATACGCTTTAGACGACATTGACGGATACGCCGAGACGGCGGTGGACCCATGGGCGCTCTAGAACGGCCGCTTGGCTACCGATCTGTATTTGGCATGCCTCGAGGCCGGATGGTCACCCAAGACTTCACTCTGCTGGCAGAAACGCGGAGAGGATCAAGGTGGAAACCGTTATCTATCACCAGTAGACGAGGTTTCAACTGACGTCACTCCCAGCGAGCGGACTGGACAGCCGACAGTGGCCTTTCAACTCGCACGGCACCAGGTGAGGCTTGTCATGGCACATCTGTCAGGCGACTAGAAGGGGACAATGACTGGATGAGTTCACACCCCGCTTCCCCACGAACTGTAAGCCCAGACGCGCAAGGGAGGCCGGCACTGGCGTGGCGTCGTGTGGGTTGTGCTGGGGCGGCGCAGGGCGGCCCCAGACGCCGTTCAACAGCGAGGCACTCCGGAAGGACGTCGTTGAGCTCAGGAATGAAATATCGCCCTTCTTCTGGATGTTCCCGGTTGATGCTAATAAGACTAGAACATGGCAGATGCGGGCCGGGACGGGTTCGGCCGTCGCTATGAGCCTTGTCGGCTTCCACTGGGCCGAATCATTACCACGAGGCATCCCTGGCGGTTGGTCGAGGCACACTGTTTGCCTCACCAGTAACCAACTGGCCGAGTTGATCCCTGCCGAGGCAGGGACAACCAAAGCGTCTCAGGCATAACAATAGATCTGGGTCCCTTTAGCCCGCACTCTTGCCATATTTTCGATGACGTACCAACGGCTTGGAACCTCCGTGACGAAGGTGCTCTGTCCCTATTCCAGAAGCACACAAGGATGAATCTGGAACAGTTAGGGCACTTTGTCTACCGTCGTCTCTTTATCACTATCCCTATCTCGCTCTAAGGACCGACGGGTGCAGACGCCGTGGTCCGTCCGCGCCGCTGCAGGGCTTGGCTGGCGCAAACAAGCAAGGAATCTGGAGCATAATACCGCGAGAGACATCTGCAAACTTCTATCCCTGGGCTGCCAACACACTGAGGAACTTGCATTCTCTATCAGCTAACTCTCACTACGCCTCATGGGCTGCCAGGGCTCACACCGATACTACCATTTGTCAGTGGTCTGGGAGAGGTGAGAATGTACCAAGGTCACCCGGAAAGGGGAAGCTGAGTGCTAGGAAGAGGCGGTCGTTAGTGGGCAGGACGGTGGGGCCTTTGCACAGGAGGTTTGGGCTCAGTTAGGCTGTGAGTGCTGGCTGTTATCAGTTGTTTCAGTGAGTACTAGGGCGGGTCAGCAGTCGCAGCACAGGATGGGTGGAGCAGGGGGTGAGAGATGGGAAAGGCGTCGAAAACGAACGAGCAAAGATGGGCCATGGTCGATCGCATTGTGGCCGGCGGGTGGGTGAGTGTGGCACATGACTTTGCTCCGCCCACCCACCTCCACCCACCGACCCACACATATGTACACACACAAACACCGTCCATCCCCCTCCMY